>BJBW01006619.1:75431-151175 GCA_004320125.1 Scolopax mira
CGCCCCCCGCCCCCCCCCCCCCCCCCCCGCGGCGGTCCCGCGTGGGCAGCCGGGCTCGGGCAACCTCGGCAGCGCCTGTCGCGACACCCGGAGCCAGTCGGGGGCTGAAGGATTCCCTTGTCTGTGCCGAAAGCCGCAGCAGCTGCTTGACAACAGGAAACAATGTGTAGTGAATGGAAAAAAAAAAAAAAAAAAAAAAAAAAAAGCAAGCAAAAAAAAAAAAAAAAAAAAGGGGTGGCGCTGCCTTAACAACTTCCCTTTACATCACTGCCCAAATAAGGAGCTTTAAACTAAAACCTTTTCTATTGCAGCCCGGCAGAAGATCCCCCTGGAGCCCCAGGGTCCCCTCCTCTCCCCGGGCAGAGTCATGGGCGAGCCGCGGCTGCAGCGCGGGGGGCATCTGCAGGTAACAAATCTCAGCGCTTCACTCCGGCCTCTCTCTCTCTCTGTCTGTGTGCTTTAATATCTCCCTTTTTAGTTAATTTTTTTTTTTTTTTTTTTTTTTTCTTCTCGTATCAGCCGCGGTCTGTCGCTGTGAGAGGGAAGGGCAGGCGATGAGGCGTAATTAAAAGCACTTGTAAATCAGGGGCATGGCTCGCTGATGAGGTCACTGCAATGAGTAGCCGGGAGTTACGGGATGTCGGGCTACTGTACACTGTAAACACGGAGGGGTTGTTTCTCTTGATCTGCCGCCAGACAGCCCGGGTGCCTGCACCGGCCCAGGCATCCCCTGCACCTCCGCTCTTAATTGGCGGCCACCTCTAATTAAGGTTCCTGCGAGCTGTGGACTTTTGCTGGCTGCACCATGTGGCGGGGGTGAGCTGTCTGGCTGGCTGTCTGGGACGGATTTCCTCCTTATCACCGGTACAGGAAAGCAAGTGGGGAGCGGAGGGGTTTTTCTTGGGCAACACGTGATGCGAGTGAGAAGCCGTGGGAGCGAAATCCCTGCGGGGGCTCCTGGCGAGCTGGTTTTCCCAGCTTGGAGTCCAAAATATCTGCTGGGCTCCCACCCGCAGGTGAGGAGGGTGAACCTGCTGCCTGCAGAGGAGGGCCCATACCTGGGCCTGACCTTTTGGCCGTTTTACCCCTTTCTAAGTATTTCTTGCTGCTGCTGAGCACCTGCACATCAGCATAAAATGAGGCAGCTTTAAAAATGCATTAAGTCTGAGTAAACGAGCACTAACGATTTAAGCTTCTCAAACCTCCTCGATGGAAATTAATAACGCTTTTGATGCACCCAGAGGTGTGATCAGAAATGCAGACACGCGCTGAGCTGTGCTATGCAAATGTGTGGATTGTTATTCCGGAAAAAGGCACCATGCACTATTTTATTTCCCCTCCTCCCCCCCCTTCCCCCCCCTAATTTTTTAACTAATTGGCTGACCATCATGAAAGCGCCTGGCACTTTTACCCAGTTCCACTCTGGTGAGTGGAAATGGCTGGGGCAGCTGACACGGTGATTTGTGGGGTGAGCAATACAATCCAAGCCCTGCTCTGCTGCTGGAGGATAACCTGTAGCTCTCAGACTTTTAACTTCCCTGGTGTTGAAAGATGATTTGTGTCAGTCTTGCTGTCAGTCTACAGCTTTAACCTTCAGAGTCTGGATGTCCTGACAGCCCCTTCGTCGTAACCTCTATCTCTCTTATTTTATTCTCCCATTTTATTGGGCTTCAGCAATTCTCCCAGGAAGCTGTTTGTTGGGGACTTGTCATGTTTTTCTCACAGTCTCAGTGCTTCAGGAACTTTTCACTCTGATTCTTGTAGGCAAATGTTCACGATGCTGCCTGAGTATGTGTTTCCTCAGTAAGACAGGTGGGATTGGTGGGGCGTGGGATGTTGTGGTTCTCACTCGGCTCGCAAGGTGTCAAGAAAACTCATTCAATGAGTTGTCCCCATCTCCTTCCTCTGCTTAGCAGGCAGGTCTAATGGAAAGGGCCCTGGAAATATGATTTCTTTCATCCCTGGAGAAGCATCCTTCAGTGGAGGATGCAGAAGTACTGGTGCAGGACATGGTGGGGGTTGATGTGTGCTGTCCTGACTTGCTTTTGAGAAGAAATGCCTCCTGCCTCCAAGGCTGGGCCTCGGGCATCTCAGGCTGGTGAAGGATTCACTGCAGTTCTTGTTAAGGAAAGGAAAAGCAAAATCTGTAGAGGACTTGTGTGAACTGGGCATTGGAGAAAAAACTTCCAGAAGTTACTAGTTGATTAATTAATGAATGTGTTACCACCAAACTGCTTGCAGCAGGTCTGGGCATTGTGTGCTCTGGAGCACATTCAGCATATGCACAAGTGTAGTGCAGCCCCTGAGATTTGTTACCTGCCCTCTGCTCTCCTGGGGATGCTCCTGCAGTGTAAAGCAAGGGGATTTACTCACTGTGAGTGATCATTTTTACCCTAATCCACCACGGGGCATTTCTAATTTCTCTGTGGTGGACATCATCTATTTCATTAACGTGTGTATGACCCACTGCAGCTTCTCTACACCTGAACAAGGGACCCTCACAGGGTTTCTTTCCCCCCCTTGTCCAGGTGTCAGAAAAAGCAGAGCCAGGACCTCAGGCTCCACTCATTTGGCTTTCCCATCCAAGCAAAAGCATGTTCGTGCAGCCGGGATGGAGGAGAGAGCAGACCCGGGGCGGGGGGTGCGTGTGTGTGTGGGGGGGGGTGGGGAACAAACTGAGAAATATTTGGAGTTTGCTCTTGAAAAATATACGGCGTCTGTCAATAGAATGGCTCAGTGTTTGCCTTGCGTCGTTTGCAGCGTGATCGGATGTGGGAGACTACGGAGGGGGATCCGGTGGGGTGAGTCCCCGGAGAAACGGTTTCGAGAATAATATTTGTTCTCAAGCTCACAACAAAAGTGCTGTTGAGAAACTTTTCCTGAGCTGCGGGGATCAGGCGTCGCGGGCAGTGGGGGGTTGGCAGTAACGGGAGAGAGCGGGGAAGCGGATCCCAGGCGGGGAAATCGCCGCCGTCACCCCGTTGGTTGGGTGGCAGGTCATTACTGAGGGGCTCCTGGGAACTCCCGTGCCCTACGTCACCACCAGAGTCCCACGGCCACATCGGGGCCAGCTCCTTCTGCATTAGGAGAGCTGGTTTTTCCCCGGCTTCCTCCGTTCCCCCCCTCCTCATTGCCACCGTTCCTGCCCCCCTCCTCTGTTCAGAGGAGCTCCCCTGTCATTGCTTCTGGCCACATGTTGAAGGCAAAAAGGTTTTCAGCCATTTCTAAAACGTTTTAAAGCATTTGATTTCTTGGCAAGAGGGGTTCAAACTTAGGAGAAAAACAAACAAACAAACAAAACCCCCCAAAAACCCCAACAAAACCTGCCACCTCTGGAAAAGAAAGCAATCTATTTAAAATATACATTCAACACCATTGTCTCTGACTTTTAAAGGGGCTGCTGGTCAGTGGGTCTTTATAGCTCTGCTGGGATCTGCAGTCAGTAGGGCCACTTGGGATGCAGGGAAATATTTATTCTGTTTTCCTTTCTGCCTGTGTTCCACTTGCTGAATTCTTCCCACCTTTCGCTCGTTAATCCCGACCGGTTTCTCACTGGTGCTCCCTCTCCTGGGCTCTGCCGAGACCACCTTGCAGGAGGACAATTGTGATTAGTGTTCCCGCTGTGCCATTCTGGAATTCAAGAAAATGGGCTTTCCCCGGGCTGGCTTTTCCTGGCCAGCTGGGATCTCGGGCTCTGTAATGGGTGCAGTAATCAGCATGGAGATTTTTATCCCACCCGGCTCTAATTACACGCCTGCATAAGGTGATCTTTTTAATGAGCATCAAAAGACGCATTGTGTGTCAGGGAGGGCCTGTGTTAAAGGGAGTGGGGGATTATTCAGACATTCAAAAAACATTTGGTGAAAGTAAATGTGCAATAAATCTTCCTTATTCTCTATGTTGCCTCATTTTCTTTGCAAAGCCCTGACCCAAGTCCAGTCCCTCCTCCCGAGGAAGCCCAGGCTGTGGCTGGCTCAGGGACCACAGGTTTTTGCTTATTGCCTGCTTTTCTGGCCTTTCAGAGACAGAGACCAGGGGCTGTGTGAGGAGCAGGCGAGGTGAGGAAACCAGCCCTGCAGAGATGTCCCTGAGCAGTGGAAATCTTCTGAGAAGGCTTCTCCCTAAAAAGAGCAGTAACTAACCCATTTATACCCTTATTTATTTATTTTATTCAGTTGTATGGAAGTTTTGGCTTAGGGGCACTTTCTTTCTGGGAAAAGAAACTTTCTCAGCAAGTTGTAAGCAGGGGTAACTAAGAGGGGAAAAATGAGTGAGATCAAGTTTTCCTGCTTTCCCAAAATGGACTTGCTGGAAGCAAGGACGACTGGTTCCTCCTCACCTCAAATCCCGTGTAGCATCTTGTGTGGGCTCAAGGCGCTTGTAGGAGTGAGCAGAGGGTCAGCCACTGGCACAAACTCAGAGCAGAGCACCCTCAGCATTGCAGGAACCCTTATTATACACTGATGATGTAAAAAACTTTTTTGTGCAAAAGAGGTTTTAGCTTTCAGCAGCTCCTCACTCTCCAGATTCTAAGTTGTCTTCTCCACTCATCCAGACCTTCCCTTGTTCCTTCTTTAGACTTTGCAGGGTCACCTGCTCGTCAAACCATGATTCTGGCTTTCCAGCCCTGGGAGGCTTTGGGGTTTCAGCTATTTTGCTCTGCTTCTCCATGAGACCTATAGATTTTAGGCAGGAAGGCAAGGTACGTCAAAAATTGGCTGGATCCAGCTGAATTGAGACACAGGATTTAGGTTTCTCCACTAATGTTGCTCTCAGATGCGCTGAGACCTGGAGAGGTTTGCTGAGCCCTCATTTGGTGGTGTAGTTTGGAGGGGAAGCCTCAGGAGAATCCAGTAAAATTGAGCCTGGCCGTTTTCCCAGCAAACTTGGTTTGAAGTGTGGTAGTTCCCTGAAGTCTTTGCTGCTGTGATCCTACACCCAGATCGAAATCCAACTTCTGCATTGCTTAGATGGTTTCTCCTGAAGGGCAGTTCACTGTTTTGCAGAACTCCCCATCTCTAGAGGGGTTCAACACCAGGTTGGATGAGGCTTTGAACAGTCTGGTGTGGTGGGAGATGTCCCTGCCCAAGGCAGGGGGGTGGAACTGGATAGCTTTTAAGGTCCCTTCCAACCCAAACCATTCTATGAACTGAAAAGACACAAAACAAGCACAACTGTTCATTCTATAACCACCTACTGGCACTTTTCATAAGAATTACTAAGAGAGTTAAGTCTCAGGTACACATGGACCGGCCTTCTTGATCTTCAGGTGTATGATTATTCTATTTATATCCCCATACATCTCCATGTCATCGTGAACCATGAGCCAGCAGTTACGAAGGGTCTCAAGGGGTGTTGCATTGTGAGCTGGTTGCATTCCTGACTCAGGGGAGGGCATGGTCTTGGGGTAAAAGCCCGACTAGATAAGTGTTTGACTGAAGACATGCTCCTCAAAAGTTACCATAAGATATAATAAGGGAAGTCATTCTCCCCCTCTACTCGGCACTGGGGAGGCCACAACTGGAATACTGCATCCAGTTCTGGGCTCCCCAGTTCAAGAGGCATAAGGAGCTACTGGAGAGAGTCCAGGAAAGGGCAACAAAGATGATTCAAGGATTGGAGCATCTCCCTTATGAGGAAAGGCTGAGAGAGCTGGGACTCTTTAGCCTGGAGAAGAGAAGGCTGAGGGGAGACCTTATTATTACCTATAAGTATCTAAAGGGTGAATTGAAGGAGGAGGGAACCAAACTCTTTTCAGCGGTTGCCAGTGAGAGGACGAGGGGTAATGGGCTCAAACTGGAACATAGGAGGTTCCATTCAAATATAAGAAAAAACTGCTCCCCAGTGAGGGTGAGGGAGCCCTGGAACAGGCTGCCCAGGGAGGTTGTGGAGTCCCCTTCTCTGGAGATTTTCAAGCCCCACCTGGATGCCGTCCTGAGTGACTTGCTCCAGCTCTGGGCAATCCTGCTTCAGCAGGGGAGTTGGACTGGATGATCTCTACGGTCCCTTCCAACTTTAAAAATTCAGTGAAATTCAGTGAAAGATAAGTTGTGGGTTGAATGCGTTAGAGATTTGTGTCGCAGATGGAAGTGATGGCATGCCATTTCCAGCCATGTCGTCTGGGGAAGGTGAATGAGTGGTTGTTATTCAGGTAGTGGGTACAGGGTTCACAAAATAGGTTGTGAAACCTGGAAAGCTTCTAGTAGCTTTCAAGGGATTGAGGAGGAACACCCTGGTTCCTTCTGCCCCAAGCTGCTGGGAGATGCTTACAATAGGTGTGGAATAGAGTTCTCCCCATCCCCTGCTGGTCAGGGTGAGGCAGTGAGGACCCCAAGGGATGTAGTGAGTGACCAAGGGCCAAAGCAATGAGTTTGTCAGTAACAGGAATGTTTAGAGTTTTCCATGAGGCATTGTTGACTCTTTAAATAGCTGCCCACGGGTTTCCTGTGTTCCCTCCTGCCCTTTATTCAGGTTTTTTTTGGTTTTGTTCCTTTCTGTGGAGATTTACTAACTTTACTATAGAAAAACTGAAGATGCGACCAAAATGAGTGAATATAAATTAAAAATAAACAAGTTGCATGAAGTTCACAGGTTTTGAAAAACACTGGGGTGGCACCTGCCACCTGTAAAAGGAGAGCAGCTGCTGGGCTGGGCCATCTGGGAGTGGGTAATGGGCTGGTGATTTGCAGTTCCCACTCTATTGCCACAAGGGTGAAAATCTGATAAAAACCTGATGGGGCTTTGGTGTCTCCCAGGGAAGTCTCAGCTGCAGAGGAAGAAGCTGAGGGTGAGGAGCTGGTTGGATATGGTGAGGAACAGAGAGGTAGTGCCTGTCCCTCAAGGTGACACATCTGGGGTGGGGACACGGAGCTGTTCTCCTGAGAAGGGTTTTTGGCAGCAGTTATTCTTTATACAAGTGGAAACATCTAAGGGACTTTAAGTTTGAGGTTTCTTGGCATCCCAAGTTGGGAGGTTTCTGTTGTGGGGGATGTCAAGACTGGTGGGAGCAGCACAAAGCATTTTTGTATCTATTTGAAGCCACCAAAAATGTGTTGGGTCTTTGCACATTTTGAAGAGGAAAGTAAAGTTTTGGTAATGTTAAAAAGAATAATGCCTTCTTTTTAAGATGTGGAGTTTTTGACTTTGTAACAAAGTGGTGCAATGAAAGGTCAGGCTAGAATCAAGTGCAAAAATAGAGTTGTAGATACCCACTGAAGAATTTGAAGCTTTTCTGAGTTGGAAGGGAAGTTGACCTGGGTGTTTAATTACCTCCCACAAACTTGCCTGTAGCGCTCAGGTATTTCCTTCATGACTTTCTTGGGCTAAAATTAACAAAACCTGAAGAGAAAACACTCTTCCCCACTGTTTCACCACTCTGTTTACGTGAGAAAATTGGCTGGGACACAACAGTGTGACCACTGTAGTTTGGAATAAGTGTAGGTTTCTTCTGGAAGTGAGGATCTCTGCTGGAAGTTATCCTGCAAGAAGTCAGAAGTGTTTCTGGCCAATATCCTTCTATGGAAAAGTGCGTGCCTCAGTTCCCACTTCTGTAAAATGGGGTTAAAAATATTCTCCCTCCCTCCCAGGGGCATTGCCACACTCCCTCCGCAGCAGTCTGTAAAACACCACAGAGTTTTTTCCACCAGTGTAAAAAATGCTAAATAAAAGTAAATTGATACTATTTTAAACAATATTCTAAGTGCTTCATGCTACGGTGAATGACTACAAATAACTATGAAAACATATTTTGTAAAGAATCACAGTTATCGTTCGTTCTAGGCTGGGGAGGCTGTTGCTTTTTAGCACCAATGGCCCAGCAGCCACTCAAAAAACTGCTGAAATGGGTAAAAGATAACAAAAAATCACTCAAGATCTTCCATGGGTGACCTGCCAACAGCATGGGCTGGATCTTCCCATCCAAGAGCATCCAATGGTAATGACTCACTGTCTAATGAGTTTACTGCCGTGGTTTGTATCATTACTGAGGTTATCCTTTTTAATTCAAGGAGCATTTATTAAAACTGAACCCTTGCTACTTTTGCAAACCTGCTTTGAAAGGTGCCATTTGCATTCAGAAACGGTAAAGGGAGGAAGGCTAAAACCATTGCTGCCAAACTGAAAATTTTTTCATAACCCTAAGGCAGTGCTGGGTTGTTTTGTTGCTAAAGAAAAAGCCTGCAGTGTTGGTTTTATTATGCAGGTTTTAGGCCTTTAAAGAAGTTAAGGGAAAGTCCCAGATGAGGTGTTGGTTGCCTTATAGTCTCCTTGGAATAGAGCTGCTTTTTGATTCTGCCTGTAATTCATTGCCGTGGTCTGCTGCCTTCGTGTTTTGATCTGTCACCCACCTGTGGGGATTTGCTGAAAACTTAGAAAATACTTTGCCTTCATATTTGCATTAATCAGAATTCAGAATTATTCAGAAGATAAGACACAGCATACCAGAATGTAAAACCAGCAGTTAATTTTTTTTTTTATGTAAACAGGTGTAAAGGCAGAAATGAAGTGTGTGAATAGAACAGAAACCCTCAAATCCCGTTTCTCGTGGACAGGAGCTAAGTCATCACTGGCAGTCAGGGACGTGTCTGCCTCTCCTGGGAGGCTTCTGCTTGTGTAGTTGTGTCAAACACAAAACCTATCACAAAAAAATCCCAGCAGGATGTTGTAGTTGAGGGCTTGTTTTTAATTTTTGAACTCACTTTTGCCATCTTAAATTAGAGAGATATCTTCCCAAGTGGACAGTAGGTTGGTCATAGACTTTAATAAATTCTAATGCAAATCAAGGTGATAAACATGATCCTTTTTCACATGAATAAGTGTGTTTAGTTCCACCCATGGGGAAAAAAGGTTCCTGGCTGGTGAGGACAGGGAGCTAAAAAAGAGAAGGTGCTTGTGAAGGGCATGGGGAGAAGGCAGGAACTGGTGCCCGGGTGGTGAGCAAAAAGTTTAGGTTAAAATATTAATAAAAAACATTCATTCTTCTCTTTTCTTGAGAGCCATAAGCCAGTAAAGGGTTTGAAGGTGCTGAGGGCACTTGCTGCAGAAAATAGCTTTAGAAAGGTGTTTGCTGAAGGCCCTCTCTCTAATTTGGTGAGTACATGAGGACAGAGGGAGGTGTCTGGCCAGCGGCAGAGCCGGAGTGCCTGGAGCGGGGATGGAGAGCATGACAGCATCATGAAAACACACAGGCAGTTTCACACACACATGGAAACTGCAGCTTGGGATGACTTAGACCTCAGAGAACTCAATGAACGTGAGTGCCAGGAGGGGGTGGTTTTGGGAAGCTCCAATACTTTTCTTTCCTGCTTTTGCTCTAGAACTAAAACTGCCTTTCACAAGGCAGGACAGACCATCTGGAGTGGTCACTTTGTCCCATCTTGCTAGGTAAAATATTTTGGATATTGGACTTGGGAAGCTGCTTTTGGAATAAGGTCATGGGTTGTATCTCTACTCGAGGGTATGGTGTTAGATGCCTGTGTGTAGAAGCTACCTGTCTGTGTGCTACCACCAAGACGCCTCCTTAAAAAGTGATATTTTGACCCAATTTCCATCTCCATTTGCATCTGCAGTGGGGTGGTGACTCTGTGCTTGGGCTGTCCCTGTGAGGAGTCGTCCCCAGTGCCAGTTTGCTCTCGATGGGTGTGTGCGTGTGTCAGAGTGAGTGCAGGGGATGTTTTCCATTTAAGAGTGTTATTTCTGGCACGGCTGCTTTTTCTGTAATCGCTGTGGAAACTGTTATGCTTGGGGGTTCATCAAGGAAACGCTGTAAGTTCTTCTAGGGAGAAATATATTAACAAGTGTCTGTGATACTGGTTTCACAAGGGCTCACTTTAATTGGGAACAGTGTTTTCAGGAGAATTTTACTGGCTGTGTTTCTAATGGAGTTGAGAAACAGCTGAAGTCGAATGGCAGAGAAGAGCACCCAGAGTGCTGGAAAAGGGACAGTTTGGTGTTTGGATTCCAGAGCTGTGTTCTATGATGGCATTTCAGGAGAAAAAAAAAATAATCAGATTTTCTTTTGAAGATGGGGGAAAAAGTTTGTCAATATTTGGGATTTGCACAGTGGTGATGTTCTTGGTCCTGTTTTAGAGAGATATGAGAAGTTGGAAATGCAGGTCATATTGTGAGAGGGGTTTTTTTTAGATACATTGATGAGTGTCCTACTCTACTCTAGCCACAAAAAGCTGACCACCGTGGCTTCACGGTAAGGCTGAGGCTGGATTTGGGGTGTCAACGAGCCATGGTGCCTGGGTGTGGGACCATCTCCTGTTTGCCACTGGACCCACCACTGATGGTGAAGCCAGGAGCTTCACCAAGCTCCACAGGAGATTTTACACAGCGTGAAGCACACCTGGTGTGCAGGTAGGATTTGGGGAGAAACGCATCCAGTGTGTAACTGTAGGTAGAGGACAGCATGCAGATGAGTATGCATGTCCCATGCCGCACAGCCCATGATCCCGAGGCCATTGGCACCCTATGCCTAGAAACAGTGGTGAGGACCTTCATCTGCTGCTGCTGCTCATCCTCAGTGCTGGGCAGTGTCCTCCTACCATAACGCATTGGACAGCAACAGAGTGATGCGCACAGGCTGTGCTAAACCAAATAGCATGGTATTTCTCACAGATAACATGACATTTCTGCATGGGTACAGTGACAACACAGATTACAAATCGGGAAGAAACTTCCAGAGAACTTCTGGCACAAAGCACAGAGGTCCTGAGCAGTTGCGTGAGGCCGTGAAGCACTGACACTAATTAGCCATTAGCCCTCCTCACTAAACTACAGATTGAGCAGTTAAGTTTCCCCAATTCCTCCTTAGATGTAGCAATAAACCTAGTATTTCACCTCTTTCTGTGTTTCTCATGCTGGTGGTGTCGGTATTCCTTGTCAAGGAGCTGATCTGACCCAGTCCAGAGACTGGCTGATGCCGTTGCTGCTGGTGGGAACGCAAGGACCTGACATGCTGGATCCCATCAGTTCACCTCGCACAGCAGCCCCTCTCTGGAGGATGCAACAACCATGGGATAAACCTCTTCCCTTCCGGGCATTCACGTTCATTATCGTTAACCTCTTACTTATAATCAGGGTAACACCATCACACACTAGAAGTTGCACATATGGGGAAAAACTGGCTTCGTAGTCCCAGCTTGAGGGAGTTCACCATTGGAGGGAGAGGGTGTGTGGAGAGGGGAGAAGGTTGCAGTGGCCAGGCCTCACAGTGGCTGACTCTCATCTGGGCCCTGACTTTTATTTGTGGTACTTAAGAGTGCTCTTTTTCATTGGCATTTGTGGAGAGGCTGATACCGGAAAGAGGAAAGGAGGTTTTCTCTATGCTATACATATTTGATGTTTGGCTATTACACATTTTAATAATTATCTTAATAAGTTACTCAAACTCACCCCTCACTTTATTTTGGAATCTCTGGAGGCATTCTGTATGCTTAACACTCTTAAAATCTTTACAGCATTCAGCACGTGATTTATTACTATTGATTTATATGGCACCCAGTGCAAGCTTCATGGCAGCAATGGGCAGGAATTATGATTCTTCCAGGACCACTTCACCCACCATTGAAACAGAGACTCCTCTGATTAACAGGAGAACGGAGAGCGAGATGGACAGATTCGTACAGTTTGATGACCTCAGTGATTAATTATTTATTGAGCTTTTAATTTTGCATTTCTAGCTCTATCTCCCCTGACTTCCCAGAGCAGATGCCCAGGGAGGTAAAGCATCAACAGATACCTTTAGAGGGGGAGGCTGGCAGCTCGGCTGGGCCTGTCTTAACCCTTGAGACTCTGGAGAAGAGAGAACATCTCCTCTTGCCCTGGGTATTTCAAGTCACAGAGTCACAGAATGATACGGGGTTGGAAGGCACCTCTGGAGATCATCTAGTCCAACCGCCTGCCAAAGCAGGTCCTCCTAGAGCAGGTTGCACAGGAAAGTCTTGAGAGACCCTTAGTTTTAAAGCAGCTGTGTTTTCCCCAGTACTGTGAGCTGTAGGGCAGATGATGGTGTTAATCCATTCTGACCCTGGAGCTGGTGTGTGGATAAATCTCTTTTTTCTCTGGCTGTGGACAAAGAGGAGTTGCCATTATTTTTCTTAGAATCCTGTATCACTCACAGCTTGGCATGAAATCTCTGTTTTCCTTGGGTCTTGTGCTTCAAGGCTTCCAACAGATGTCTGCAGGTATCAGGAGGGCAGTTTTTCTAAATGTGGAAACAGCTGAGGATATTTTGTCTTGGCTTTTGGCTTTTTCCCCCTCTTTTGAGGGGAACTGGTAGAAGAAACACCAATGTTTAGGATAATCTGGTGCTATACAGCATCAGCTTTCATGGATGTGACTTGTTAACTTTCTTGGCTGTGTTGATTTGTTCATGGATTTGGGATCACTGTGTTTGTGATAGGTGATTTCTGCTGGGAAATCTATGAGGTTTTCTTCTTCCTTTACAGCCAATGGCATTTATAGAATCTCTGCATATCTGAGGATTGCCAGCACGTCTGAGCTAGGTGGGAGCTTGTGTGTAAACTCTAGAGATGCCAAATCTCCCACACTTGTGCTTGTAGTTACTGGCTTTTGTAGGAGCCACCAGAAAAACATGCAGGACAGGAGAAAAGGTGATCTTGTGCTCCCTTCCAGCCCCCAGCTGAAACTGTGCAAGATCTGGGCAGGATGGATTGCACTGAGCAGCGGTTTGGGGCTGAGCAGATCTGCTCCCTTTGCTTCATCCACTGACAGCAGTAGGACCCTCCAGCTCCTGTAATGGGAGCAAGAACAGTCATTCATCATTTTGGGGCAAAAAAAGCACAAATCATCGAGGAGTCTCCATTAGGTACCTCCCACCAGGTTGGGTTTCTTCCTAAAACGTTTGTGAGGTAGGAAATGAAACAGAGCTTTTGTAGTAAAAGTGCTTCTCAAGAGGGACAAGTGAACTGTTGAGGCCCCTTCCTCCATCCTCCACCATCCTAAAAGGATGATGTGTGATCCCTAATGATTCCAAACAGAAAAACACAATCCACAGCCACCTTCAGGCTGGTTTTGCTCAGGCATCGGTGCCAGCAACAGCACGACGGGGCCTCACACAAGGAAGGAACCAAATAACCAAACCTTCTACCACATGCTTTCTTTTCCCCTTTCAGAGCAACAGCATTTTATTGATGAACTGGGCTCATTTGCTCTGAAAGATCCACTTTTCTCTCCAGTCTGTTCCATTTGATGCTGGGGAGAGAGCTGATGGGAATCGTCACAATAAAATTTTAATTAAATGCCAGGCAGTAATTTGCAGCGAGTAAATTGTGGTACCTGCAGTATGGTGTTGACATCTGCTCACAGACCCAGAGGGCCATTAGTGACTTTGAGAACCGGGAGAAAAACACAGGTCCACTTACCTTGTTTTTTATTCTTTCAGTCCTGGGCAGAGAGACCTATTATGTTTAATATTTTATAGCAGTGCATTGTTGCCATCCTTCCTGTGAGTCATTTTTCCACAAGAAACCCGTGCTCGCCACGTTATTTAATCCCTTTAGAGCGTTTGAAGGCGGACAGTAAATCTTCTGCAGAAAATGTTTTTTTATACACTGCATTCATGCTGCTGCCTTGCTGGACGGTGCCAGGAAGCAAAAGCTGCTTCAGTATTCAGCCATCTGCCCCCCTGAGCAGAGCCCGAGACCAGCACAGACATCCCAAAATCACCCAGAGGCTCCAGCTTGGATCTGAAGCTCTGCCCCAGGCTGAGCTCCTCTCACACGGGGGTGGTTTCCCCCATGTCTGAGTCTGCTGGAGCCCCAAATGGAGATGGTGACACTGAAAATCTTTGTCCTGAAAAGGAGTGTATCCAACCCAGTAGTGTGAGGATGTTTGCCCAGCTTTGAGATGTTTCAAGTGATGGGGTGACTCTTGGTGGAGGGATTTTCTAACGTTCATTTGACTCTCCCTGTTCCCTCTCTTGCCCCATCCTGGGAAGGTGTATGTACGCCTGCAGGTAGGTTTGGACTCTCACTGTTCACAGGCTCGCAGACAGTTTTGTTCCTTCTAAAACACCTCCAGTGACTTAGCTAAAAGATATCACAGAATGATGTGGGATTGGAAGGAAACTCTGGAAGTCATCTAGTCCAACCCCCCTTACCCCCCCACCAGCGTAGGTCCACCTACAGCAGGTTGCACAGGAACATGTCTTGAGGTCTTTCCAGGTTTTAGATTAAGAAAATGACTCTTTAATTGTTTGGGGGCATTCCTTGTTCTTTCTCTATGTTTCTGATCTAGGAACCAGGACCTATGCACAGTTATCTGTTGTTCTACTGATTTTCAGCAGAGCTCCAGCCATACAACCTTATAGGTTTGAGGACAAAAATACACACGAGTTTCATTTAAATAACTGTAGTGGAAACTTTCTATGGAAAGAAGACACCCCAAAAAGCCCCTGAAAGAACAAAGTAATTGCCTTACAGAATGACTTCCTTTTGCTGCATTGTTTTCCGTTTGCATCAGCCGTTTGTCTCCTTTGGGCTGTGCAGTTGTGGTTCTTCAGTGTGTCATCCAGCAAAAGTACAGCAGAACTTCTGTGCACAGAAGAGAATTGCAACTTTTTTTTTTTTTCTCTCATAAGGCAAAAAGAGACCCAAACCCACCCAGCTGAGCTTGGTACAAATTGGGTCTGTAACAAGAGTGGAATTTGAAAATTACAATTGGATGTTGTGTTCAAGGTTAGACTCTTGTGTGATCCTTCAGATGAGGAGGTTGAAGAAAGTGAGTAGTAGCATGGAAATTGCTAATATTTGGGAGCTGCTTGGCCAGTGAGATGAGCATACTGAGGCATTTCAGCATGTGCAATGTGGAGATGGGCTTCTGCTGGCAAATGCAGTTCCTGCTGTCCTAGGGTAGCTTTATCCAGCAGTTAAAGCCTCAAAAGCCCACAGAAGGTTTTGGATAATGCTTTGGACCTCAGGGTGGTTGCAGGGAGTATTGCAAGGAACAGCTGGAGGTGGGGTCTCTCCCCTCCTGCTGATGGGATGGGAAGGGTGGTGTGAGCTTTTTGCTTGCTTGCTCTTGGGAGGAGCCTCAATATTCATATTTTGGAGGCTGGATAGTGATTTTTTTTTTTTTCCATTTTGCACAGCTGGGAAGATTAAGCAAAGATTTTTATCTTAATGAGCCATTAGTACATATGTTTGGCCATCTTAGTTTTTACTGAAATAACAGCTTATATGATGCTTTCTGCTCAGACATGCAGGCCAGTGTTCTGCAAAAAGATTCTGTTTTTTTTAATAGACTCTCTTCTGTAACTGATTACAACCTAAACTCAAGAGCTGCTGGTTCAACCTCGGTTCAAGCCTCACTCCACTTCCTTTAGCTCAGCAGAGAACTTTTACTCTGCAGAAGTGTCAAAAAGTTCAAGTGTCTAACACTTCCCCTACCTGTGACTCTCCTCGTTTCTCCTAATGATTTGTAAAGGCAAAGCTCATGCTTTTTAACACTTTGGTATTTTAGAAGTTTTTTTCATTCTGAAGTGAAATAAAACCAAGGAGCACCAGAAATGTGCCACATGAGTAACTTTTCTGTTGCTCTTGATACGCTGTTAATGTGGCTGTGGGAAAGATGAATGAATAGCTGTAGAAACTGCTATAGACACTGTGTCATGCTTGACAGCAGGTTTCTTCCTAGAACATTGTGTTTATAATGTGTATAGAGAATTTAGGAAAGGAGGGAGGCTGCACATCTCCTGAGGGTCTTCAAGTAAAGTCGTTGCTGTGCTTGTGATGCTGCAGCTCTCCACTACATCCTCCGGGCTGGAGTTTCATGGATCCCTGCCAGGCTGGAGAGGCTTGAGGTCCTGGTCTGAGGAGACACGTCCTGTCCCCTACTGAGAGGTGACTGATGGGATCGCATCCCACCCATTTTCATACTCTGTTCTTATGGAAACACTTAATTTGAACTTGCTGTAGCCTGCTGAGCAATGCCCAGATGATGAGAAAGACAAGACCTTCTGATCTCCTTGATCTTACAAAAAGCAACCTGGAACTTCACGGTTTAATTGATAGTGGGTGTCCTTATAAGATTATGGAGCCTGTTAAGGTCAGAGGTATCTATCTGGAGGAGAATCCAGAGAAATTTCCTTCTCATCTGCTAATCACTGATTTCAGAGCACCATAGACTGCTGGACTTGTTTTTCCTTTCTGTACTTGTTTGTGGCTTGCAGTGTCTTATGCTAAAAGTGCATCTCACTTACCTTGGACCACAGCTTCAGGCTTCTGCATGGCTTCTTGCTTCCTGCTGGGAATGTTGAAACAAACAGTGATGGTAGGTTTAGAAGAGATGCATGGAAAACAAAAAACCATCTTGGGGAGATTGCACAAATCTCTTGCTTTGGGGAAACTCAGGCAAAGGGGAGGTTGGCTCCACCTGAAAGCCCCAGCTCCCCAGGGGTGAAAGGAGTTAGCCCAGCCTGGCAGCGTGGATAGCCCATCGTGGCGTGGGCTTTGGTTTAATGCCCTAGAAGATGACAAGAAAGTCTGGGTTAGGAATGATCTTAATCTTGACGCTTATGTTAATTAATCCTGATTCATTGTTATAAGAGTATGAGGCCAGGCAGGAAATGAGCAAAAAGCATTACTGAGGAAAAAAAAAAAAAACCTCTCTAATTTCACACTTGAGGGTGTGGGGAGGGAAAGCTTTGAAGATACTGCGATCTTGCTGCAGTGTAATATATTAACTTTTTTGGTTTTGGCTCATGAAGTACTCTTTTCCCTCACTCTTAGAAGCATCGGATGTAATTAAGCTCAGAAGCAATGGCCCTTTCCAGCTCTTTCCTGTCAGCAGGGTGAAATAGCACGTAAATGGTGGATTTTATTATTATTTTTTTCTTAGTGGGTGAGTAGCCACTGGAGAAATTTTGTTCCTCAGTGCTGTGATACCTCCTGAGAACCACAGCTTTGCTGGTACCTGTTCTCAGCTGCTGAATCAAGACCCGGGATGTTTTCAGTTGCTTGTTAAATTGGTTGCATCTTGTCCCATGAGTTTTCTCAAGCGGCAAAGCTGGTGGGGAGAAATGGGGTGAAATCCTGCCAGCAGCTCTGCAGAAACCCACGGCTTGGTCTGAAAGCAGAGCTAAACGATGTGTTATTGCCCTTCTTGGAGTCATTGCAAAGGAGACTTGCCAGGCGTCTCCATGCTAGACAAGCTGTGTGATTTACAAAGTCGTTTTCAACCCAGAAATAGAGATTTTTCATCTAAGTGATGTTTGGAAGCTTTTATTCAAGGAGAAAGGAGAAGCAGCGAGGTCTGAAGGCACCTGCTGAGGGGATGGCCAGAGCCAGGAGCTGCCCGGTGTATCTGTCAGTGCCACTGTCTCCCAGAGACACCTTGTGAAAGGTCCCAGGAGCCCTGACCCATCGCTGGCTTCATGAGGACAGCTTGGCCGAGATACGAATTTTTAACTTGTGTTCTAACTGCTTTCAGAGAGTCACCGCCTGGAGACAGAAAGCCAGTAGCCTTGTTAGAGAGGGTGATAACAGCTACTTTATCTCAAGTGTCTGGACTGATGCTTTATTATTATTTTTTTTCCATTTAATCTGATATTCTTTGTTCAAAACAGAGATGGGGCAGATGCCTTCCAGTTGAGATGGACGTGGCTTATCAGTAGAAGTCTGCCTGCTATTTCATAGGATGCTTCCGAACTAAATTGGGGTAAAGGCTGGAGCTTCAGCTTGTCAAAGAGAGTGTGAAAGGAAATCTGTTTAGATATTTATGCATCAGCAAGGCCAGCACTTATTCCCATTGGCGTTTTGGCTGTTCTTTGTGATTAGAGATGCCCCGGAGAAGCCTCAGTGGTAGAGGAGTGACGTGACAGTAATGCTCTGCTAAAGCCAGAGCAGCGTTGCACTGGCTACAAAACTGCTTCTGAAACACTCTCTTTATTTTTTTAAGTTTGTGTTGTTGTTTTTTTTCTTTTCTTTCTTACTAAAATGAAAATTCGCTCTGTTAAAAGCACCTGCAATGCCTGGTCTGGTGTGGGGTTTTCCTGCCTTGATTCCAGCCAGGTGGCAGCAAGGGCTGGATGATGCTGGGGGGCTGCACTGAGCCCCTTTGGGTTTCCTGAAATCCTTGGGGGAAGGTCTCTGCCTGGACCAGAGGCTGCCTGTTCACCAAGCCTGCGGAGGGAAGGCTTTGTGGCTGTCCCCCAGCCTGTCCCCCAGCCCCTGGAAGAAGTTTGGGAGAGCCTTTGCCAGCCCAGGTGAGGGGCCCTGTTGCAGATTCCGCTGTGGCTGACAGCCCCCCTGCCAGACTGGTAGAGCAGCTTATTATGAATCTATTTTTGCACTCAATGAAAATTGCTAAAAATATTTGCTTTCACTCATCAGCCATCAAATTCCTGCCCTCCAGCCCCATCGTTATTCTGCACAGGTTACTCTTAATTAGAAATTAATGCAGTGAACATTTATGTTGCAGTCTTTCACCTGCAAACAAATGATTTTTCATGCCATTTGGGAAGGCATATTTGTTCAAAAATAAAATTATTTTGAGATTCTGTTATGTAGTGGCACAAGCAGGGCATCTGCAAATATTTGGGAGAGAGACCTCTTTTGAATATACTTTGAATATTTCCCTAAGTAGAAGGGTCATTTTGAGACTATGCCACTGGACAGGGCTCTCTTGTTGTGGCAGGTCCTCTGGACGACATTGGCACATGACTTGGTCTTTTTAATTCTCTGTTTCTTCTCCACAATATTGGCATGATGATACTTCTTTCCCTTTGGTCTGCATAGATAGATAGACCCTGTGGAGGATGGGGTCATGGCCTCAACTGTCATAATGTAGTTAGTTAATTAACAGTTGGGTTATGTAGGTTCAGATGACAGTCATTAGGCTGCTTTCGAAGTTTGGATTTTTTCTACCCTTTGAAACAAAGAAAATTGAGACTTCAAGCTAAAGTCAGCTCCTCCACAGCTCTTCCTGAGGGACCATGACTTATCTTTTCTGGTCCAAATGTTGGAGAGCCTACAGTTGCCCCCAAATTTCTGTCTCGGTGCTTTTCTTCCCTTAGGAAACTTTTTCAAATGTCTAACCTGTGTTCCTTGATTCATTTTAAGACTGACATCTTGTGCTACTCTTGAGAAGCCAAGAAGATAGTTTATTCCTTTCTGCTGTGGCCCTCTTGATGTGTTTGAAGACCATTATGATGCCTCCCTGTAGTCTTTACTCTTTGGTCCAGATTAATGTTATTTTTTCACTTTTTTTCCAGTCTACTTTCTCAACATCTGATCACTCTTGCTGTCTGCATTGGGGCTTTCTCTACAACTTAAGGAAAGGCAGTGACCATATCAGGATTTTAGTAGTGCTACATAAATGAAAGTTGCCTTTGTGTATAGCAGTGTGATGATATAAGGTGGATTTTTATTTTTTTTTTTATTATAAGGATGGTGAAACACTAGCCTAGGTTGCCCAGAGAGGTGGGAGATGCCCCATCCCTGGAAAAAATTACAAGTCAGGTTGGATGGGGCTCTGAGCAACCTTGTCTAGTGGGAGGTGTCCCTATCCATGGCAAGTGGGTTGGGCTAGATGGACTCAAAACGGGGTCCCCTACCCAAAATATTCTGTGATTCTGTGTTGGGTTTTGCTGCGGCAACATGATGGTGTTCAGCTCCTGCTCAGTTTGTGATCCATGGTAATCCTGAGATCCTTTTCCAGAAAACCCGTTCTGAATTCATATTTATTTTCCTTGTGATCTTGTAATTGATTGTTCCTGTCTTAGCACTGTTCACCCATCATTCCTGAATTGTCTCTTTTTTTTTTTTCTCCTTTTTTTTTTTCAGACCATTTCTACAATTTATCAAGACCATTTTGAATCCTAGTCCTGGCCTCCGAAGTACTTGCAGTCCATCCCAGCCTGGTATCAGCAGCAATTTTAGTAAGCATACTATGTTCCATCATTCATATCGATTCTAGAAATACTGAATTGTGCTAGAACCAGGGCTTCTTGAACACCCACTCCATACATCCCTCCCTGTGGCTCTGCATGCTGTGGCAGTGTCCTGAGGTGCTGCATTCACCTTGCAAAAGGCACAAAAAGTGATGCAGCTCCCTGGGATTATGAGATTTGTACCCCAAAGCCAGAGATTTCATCAGCCCCTTTGAAGTTTTGTAATGAGAAATAAGTTTATTTACCACACCAATGTCTGAACAAGACCAGTTATGTATGTGCAGGGGCAGGAGCTGGAAAGAGTAGAAGCTTTGCTTTCTTGGAAAATCAGCAAGTAAGCTTTTCCCTGTGTATTTGTTACAGTTTTCTTTTTTCCTTCATTCTCAATGGAAAACCCACCTTCTGTTCATACCTCACAGATGCCCTTTTGCAAATACTTGAAGAGTGTTTGGGGCAGAGACCAAGAGGGAAGGAAAACCAATACTTTTACAGAATCACAGAATCATACGGGGTTGGCAGGGACCTCTGGAGATCATCTTGTCTAACCCTCCTGCCAAAGCAGGTCCACCCAGAGCAGGTTGCACAGGAATGTGTCCAAGTGGGGTTTGAATGTCTCCAGAGAAGGAGACTCCACCGTCTCCCTGGGCAGCCTCTTCCAGGGCTCTGCCACCCTCAAAGTAAAGAAGTTCCTCTTCATGTTTAGGTGGAACTTCTTATATTCAAGTTTGTGCCCATTTCCTCTTGTCCTATCCCTGGGCACCACTGAAAAAAGACAAGCCCTATCCTTTTGACACCCTCCTTTATAAGTGTTGATCAGATGCCCCCTCAGTCTTCTCTTCTCTAAACTAAAAAGACCCAAGTTCCTCAGCCTCTACTCATAAGAGAGATGCTCCAGGCCCTTCATCATCTCTGTAGCCCTCTGCTGTAACTTCTCCAACTGTTGTCTCCTTCTTGAACCGGGGAGCCCAGAACTGGACCCAGTACTCCAGATGTGGCCTTACCAGGGCTAAACAGAGGGGCAGGATGACTTCCCTCAACCAGCTGGTCACACTCTTCCTGATGCATGCCAGGATGCCATTGGCCTTCTTGGCCACAAGGGCACATTGTTGGGTCATGCTCATGCCTTAAAAACTGAGGAGGCCATTGTGGGTGGTGGTGGAGATGTGTTAGACCTGCTGGGGGTGGTATGGGCACGTGTGTGTTTGAGTAGATGGTCCATATCCTTTGCTGGGATTTTTGCCCTCTGCATTTCTGTGTCATTGGATTATCACACATAGGTTTGTTTTGGTGGAGACAGCAAAGGGTGCAGTAGTCCAGGATTTATAAATTGCCATGGGAGCTGATAAATTAAGCTTTGTAGACCAAGCTTATGTTTATAATGCAAAAAGGTAGAGCCAGATGCTGCCAAAAATATAGTTTTTGAGACATTGTTTATGTCTCTGTAACTGTTGGTGTTTAATAAATAAGAAATGAAAACAAAACCAGCCAACAACCAACCCCAAAGGTGATCTGTTGCATATGAGCTCAGACAGGAATTAGTTTCTTGTTTCTCTCTCAGGAGGAGTATAAAGCTGGGTTTTGTTGTTACCTGCACTTAAATGTCTATGTGTTTGTATATGTCTTTGGCTCTGTGTTTCAAACTTCGTCTCTGCGACATCTGCTGTTTCTGGAAATTTAAGCTTAAACAGGAAAAATAATTTCTTCCTGCCTTTCACCTCTGACTCCATAGATGCAATAGTGAATTAGGGTTTCCAGCACCTGTGTCACAGGGCCAGAAGTTCTACACGGGGGAAACAAAGGCACAGGAGGCCAGTATTGTGTTGGGCTCATAGACTCAGCCCAGATGAGAAATGCTGATTCTCGTCCTCTGTGACCTGTATGTCTACCCCAAAGTTACAAAAATTTGAGAAGAAATGAAGTTTTGTGAACAACTTGCAGTTTGATATTTTCAAGGAATTTAGCTACATAAAACTGATTTACTTTGGGGAGAAAAAGCCTTAAATATCTCTGTAGAGAGTAAAAAATGTGAATGATTTTGTATTTATTCATTGCATTTCACTGAGTGGATGAAATCTCTCCTGACCATAATGGAATTATACTTGGATATGCTATCTAATGTGGTGTTGTTAAAAGCAGGTGCACAAAGGGAGTTCTTTTCGGAGACAGGAGGAAAAAAACCTTACAATACCAATAAATTAATCTAACCATTGCAATAATCCTAATCAGATTAACTAGGATTAATTTAGTCGTCTGACTTCTATTTATGTGAAATAAAAACACGTCTAAGGAGTTCCGTTTAAAAGCTTTATGAGTTTTAGTAATATTTTTGAGTCGTTTCACATAGTGCAATTTTGAAATCTCTGGCTTGTTGAGCTTTTAGGGAGAATTATATCACATCTAGCACTTAGAGCCAGCCATTAGTTCTCCATCTTCTCTTACATCTTTTGTTATTAGTAAATCCATCTCCTGTCACCTTTCCCATATTGTCCATCTGTAGGTCGCCCAACTACATTTCTGCTAATGTCTTCAAACACATTTCTTCTCTTCCTGTGGCTTCCTTTTTTGAGAATTGTACCAAATCTCCCCTCTGGAAGCAGCCTAGTTCTGCTCCTGATCTTCTGGCATGGCCAAACCCCCGTCTGCGCAGCATCCTTGCCCCATCCCACACGTGGCTTTTTCCCTCTGGAACAATCCTTCTGTAATTTTCCACTTCTGTGTCTCACCAACAACCGTATCTTTTCACACTTCCATATGCCACTGACTTTTCCCATCACTTTTTTTTTTTTTCCCTGCTTCTTTCTCTTACTGTTTTCCATTTCTGAAAAGCTGTTCAGATTTTCACAAAACAAAACTGTATGGCACTGCATATGTGCTTGCCCATATGTATCCGGGTATAGCGAAGGTTGCAGAACAGTATCTGTCAAATGAGGTAATTTTCCATCAGATTCATCCTTCTATTTTCATTTCATATTTATTCACTACTCAAAAGTGAGCTTCTTTGGAAATATCGATTGCATTTAAGATGGCTTTGAGTTTTATGAGTCTGAAAGACCTGAATATTTTCCCTATGACAATTTCTCAATTTCTGTGTGGTTGCTGTGGCCATTACTCTGTGGCTTTGTCAGTTGAATGGGAAGGTTTGATGTCGTGGAGCCCCAAGCAGCAACCACAGGCACTAGCAGAGGCTTCTCTGCAGATTCTCTTCCTCGTCACTTTCAAATGATTCCTCAGCATGCGAAGGACATGGACCTGTTGGAACGGGGCCAGAGAAGGCCATGGAGATGCTATGAGAGCTGGAGCCCCTCTGCTGGGAGGGCAGGCTGAGAGAGTTGGGGGGTTCAGCCTGGAGAAGGCTCTGGGGAGAACTTAGAGCCCCTTCCAGTCCCTAAAGGGGCTGGGGAAAGCTGGGGAGGGACTCTGGATCAGGGAGGGGAGCCCTAGGGAGAGGGGGAAGGGTTTGACACTGAAAGAGGGGAGATGGAGATGAGGTCTCAGGAAGAACTTCTTTGGTGTCAGGATGGTGAGACACTGGCCCAGGTTGGCCAGAAAAGCTGCTGTGGCTGTCCCATCCCTGGAGGGGTTCAAGGGCAGGTTGGAGGGGGCTTTTAGCAGGCTGGTGGGAGGAGTGGTGGGAGGTGTCCCTGCCCAGGGCAGGGGGCGAGACTGGATGGTCTTTAAGGTCTCTTCCAACATGTACCGTTCTGTGATTCCATGAAATCTGATGTGACTATTGTTTTCCCTTTTGTTTTAATTCAGCTTTTCTTTTCTTACTTGGTTTCACCACGCCATGAACCTGTAATAGTTTTGAGGTATATCCTTCATGTTTGATCTTCCAAAGATTCAACAGCGTCTTCATTGATGAATTTTCTCTTGTGCTTTCACAAAATGGCAAAGGGCATGAGGAGGTGCAGAGGTGACATGGGGAGGCCTGTGGGGAAGTATTTTCTCTTGGCAGAGATTTTATTATCCACTAAGGTTTTTGGTGCATAACTGAGGATGTGATACCCTCGCAAGTCCTTGTGTCAGGAAACAGCTGGAGCCTGTTTCAGGGAAAGGCACCCTCGGTATCAGTGCTGGGGGTGATGCCTCAGGGATGCATGATGCATCCTTTTCTGTTCACTGGTGCAGAAGGGTGTACTGGAGGTGCCAGATCCTCAAGTCTTTGCAATGAGACCTAGTTTCACAGTGGCAATGGTGTTTCAAATCAAGAGTCCACATTGCGTCAGAGTCTGTTTCAGAGACAGGGTTGACTGTCAGAAACCAAATCCCTTCCCCAGAGTTACATGCAGCTTTTTGTTTTCACTTTTTAGTGGGAAACATATTGTTATTTCCAAAATCTTCATGTCTCATCCCTTTAGACTCCTCTCATAAAGCCCTGGCATTTTACTATGTTGACAGCGAGGCATTAAGACTAATTTTGGACTTTTCTCCTTTTTCTCTCAGTGATTTCTCTTGGATAATAGTGTCTCAGAAGTCATAGTGCAGGGTATGAAGTGCCTCTCTGCACAGGAGTGTGTATCACTGCTCTTAGGTCATCTTCACATCTTCAATAGATGGATGATGTTTTTTTAACAAGGTAACACACTATTTTAAGCTGCTTCTAAAAATAAATTCCCGCACAAGCTGGTATTGTGGCAGCAATGTTTTATATTTTTAATTGGGGCTGTTTTCCAAAGATGATTCATAGAAAGAAGACAAGCTTTACTAGTTTTACCCTGGGGTGAAACATCATAGGCAAGTAGGTGATTGTACATGAAGGTCTGTACAATCATGAGGACTTTTCTGATGACTTTTTCTACTGTTGCTGGCTTTTCCCCTAAGGCTGAAGTGTTGCATTAAACACTGGACAAACTCTTTCTCCTGGTGGTGTCTGGTAGCTAATACAATACATTCTGTATGTGGACAATGTCCCACAGTGCTTTGGAGAGTTGATGGCATTGTCACATCCCACAGCTAAGGGAAGTAATGAGGAAAAAGATGGTTCCTCTGGGAGAAAGGGTGGAGATTTTGATGTGCTCAGAGCTGCAGGGGAAGAAGTTCAAGAGCTGGAGATATCAGGTGAGGCGGTGGTAGGCATTGCAGAAGTATCCAGAGTGGAGAAGACAATTCCCACACTGTCACAAAATATCTCAGCATCTTTGGGGGGAACACCTTCCTTGCTGTTCCAGCTCCCAGCATGTGAAACAGGTTCACTGGTTTTAACATTAAGAACAAGAAGTCTTCTTTGCTGAGCTACTTCATGGCTTCCCCTTGCCCAGCCACCCATGTGAGCAGCTCACAAAGAAAACTTTGGCCTCTTGCCCAACATTAAGATGTGTCATCTCCTGGGGTCAGTGCACACTGATGATTTAGGAACAAGTGTGGAATAAGGAAAAATCACCAAAAGAATTGAAGAGGCAGAAATGGCTCCAGTTCCCTGAGGGGACCGTACAAATGACTGTCAGTAACAGTGGTTCTTGTTTGTCCTTGAGAGTGGCAGGATCTCAAGTTTTGTGTCCTGTCCTGAAGTCAAGTTTCTTTGAAAGGCCTCAAGAACTGTGATTGTAGAATGGTTTGGGATGGAAGGGACCTTTAAATGCCATCTAGTTCAACCCCGTGCCATAAGCAGGGAAATCTTCAGGTAGATCAGATTGCTCAGAGCCCTGTCCGGCCTGACCTGGAATGTTTGCAGGGATGGGGCACCCACCACTTCTCTGGGCAATCTGGGCCAGTGTCTCGCCACCCTAATTGGGAAAAAATTCTTCATATATCTAGTCTGTATCTGCCCTCTTTACCGTTACCCCTTGTCCTGTTGCAACCGGCCCTATTAAAGGGTCTGTTCCCATCTTTCTTATAAGCCCTCTTTAACTACTCAAAGGCTGCAATAAGGTCTCCCTGAAGCCTTCTCTTCTCCAGGCTGAACAACCCCAACTTTCTCAGCTTATCCTCATAGGATATCCAGTCTACCAGCTCTGGGACAGCAGTGCTGAACAAATAATGCCATGATGAAGGCAATGCCATCATTTGTTCTTCCTGTAGGTTTGGAGCAGAGCAACAGTAGGCTCAGCTGTGTCATGTCATGTCGGTGTCAAAACCTCTCATAGGCCGTGGGATGTGTCAACACCTCAATAGCCATGGGATTGCAACCATGGACCTAACAGCTTTGGGGAACAAAAGGGAGAGTGCTGCTTTGTAGGGTGTTCACGTGTGCACACATGCACACTGTTGATCCAGGATCATGAAAGGTGTAAGGTTGCCCTTACTCCACCCAGAAAACTTGCTCTCGTGCTGCCAGCAATACATCCAGTGCTAATGAGACATTACTCCTTGCTATATGCCAGGTTGTACTTTAGCTACTTCCTCTTGCAAGAACCAGCCAGTGTCCTCTCAGTGGAGCACCTTGGGAAAGGGAAACACAAGTTGAAGAAGGGCTGTTTGTGCCTGTGATGTCCAGTCATGTTCCAGGGTGACATTGTACTAAAACTTGGTGTGCACAAGAGAAGAGCCTATCCCATTGAAGTTGCAAATGTGACTTTTCTCCTCCTCCTGACTTCTGCTTTAGCACAAACATATTACAGAAAGTTAACACTTCACGGGAAGACACAGGGGAGAGTTATGACTTTATTGGTATACTTGAGTACCACAGATGTCCAAAAAAGTCCTGGCCATATGGAGACATGCATGTCTCACTGCTAAACAACAGGAGAGCAGATCACAGAAATGAAAGGCTCTGTGATGATGTACATAACCTCATGATCTAATCCTGTTCTCTTGGAGGTCAAAGCCCTCTTGGTGTCAGAGGATTGGATGCTAGTCTGCAATCTTCCACCTCCTCCTCTTCCCATATGAATGTGCCATTCAGAGCTTGACAGCAGCCTCCAGTCCTCTTGCTTCCTAGAGCTTCTGTGTGACATTAACCTCCAGCATGCTGCAGCGAAGCAGACAGTGATCCTCTTGCCTTCCTGGAAGAAGTGGTGAGGCTCCACCACATAATTCAAGGGAAAGATTGCCACATGGGAAGTGGGAGGAAAATACCATTGCTTGTTTACAGCAGGGTTCTTTAGAATGGAAAAAGAGAAGCGTATCATGATAAAAGGAGGCAAAACAGGACGTCTGGGCTCAGTACTGATACTGGCTTGTCATGCAACATCTCTCCTGTGTTTCAATTGTAATATAGGAATGATTTACTTCTATTTTTGTGAGGCTGTCTAGGATTTCCTGGTGTTGGACTTGGGAACCTGCCGTAGAACATGCTGCTCAAGAAATTTGTTAAGTTTCGAACTGGCAGTAGAGGTAGGAGCAGAGGGTCAAATTCATCCTAATTCTGATCGTATTTACTGTGTATTTCAGGAATGGCTGCTTCAAAGACAGCAGTCACCCAGCTCAAAAACAGTTAAAGAAAATCAGAATTGTTATCAAGGCAAAAGTGTGCAAGGCAGGGCCTTTGCTGAGGCTGGGCAGAGGTGTATTGTTTTTACTTGCAAGGATAGAGGCTTTTTAACCTGGTGTTTCCTTCATTTGTCTTCATTAAGAAAATGACAACCAGAGTGAAAATGAAATACCCCAGGGAAATAAAAACCCTTCAACTTTTGATTAGATCTGCCCAGTCCTACAGCCCTCTCAGACAAGTTTGTTCCTTGCCGTTGCCTTGTGGTGAACGGCAGGAGACCATCTGTAGAGCATCAAAGCCAGTGAGATAATGAAACCAGTGAAGAAGTGGAAGGAGCCCCTGTCTCACCTGCCTGCACTGAAATTCAGGATTTTAATTAGGTCACCAGGGTGTGGGGGGATGTCGATGGTAATGTTTGTGCCTCTGGCGCTGCTTGGTCAGGGGTTGGAGCAGCACAGGGCCTGGGTGAAGTCCCGTTGCTGCTGCCAAAGAGTTAATCCCAGCATAATCGTCTCATTCTCTTTTGGACAGGAGTTTCTCCTGCAGGGCCGGCGGGTAAGACACGTGATTGTGTGTTCTGGCAACTGCTTTGCGATGTGAAATAAACACCCTTTGGTATAATAGCATTCATTGAGCATTGTGCCTGGGAACTCATCATGACACATGTCAGCCTGGGGCCGGGGGATCTTCCTCCTTTTGCAGCTCAGCAAAATATTTATACAGTGTCTTCTAGTAAAACAGTTCCTCCATGCTGCTGGAGGAGCTGGTCTTAATGGCTGACCTTGCCCTCAGTCCCTCTTAAAATAGTGAGTATGGCTCCGTCCAATCTGCCAGCCAGACGGAACAGCCACCAAATTTGCTTCCCTGTTAGGTTGACTTTTTAAATTGCTATAATAGCTCTGCAGATTTATTGTTGCTTTAAGTAACTGGAACGTGGGTTTAAAAACAACAGCTCATGTCCTTAGTCCTCGAGCTGGGCATGGGGGAGCTAATGGGGAAACTGCAGGGGCTGATGGTTGCCTTGCGCTGAACTTTGAGTCTTGGGTACCGTGTGCTCTGTGATTAAGCCCTGCAGTTGCTAGGAAAAAAAAATAATCTTTTTTTCCCCCTCTTGTTTGCAGTATTTAAGAATAACGTTTTAAAATCTTGGGGCTAAAATAAAAAAATACGACTTTTGCTGTTGGCGTATAGCCAGATGTGGGGATTGGAATGTCAACTAGTTTGCAAAGAATAGAAATGTGTCTTTTTTTTTTTTTTTTCCCTGGCTTTGACCTTCTGCATTGTGAGTCCCCATGACCAGAGAAAATGATGATGGTTTCTGGCTCCTGACCATTGCTGCTCATCAGAAGCCATTCCATAGTGTCACAGTCAGCCTCTGCAGACCACAAAACCAGTTGCAGCTAGAAAGTTTGTGTAAGATGTATAGGAGACTGATTGAAAAGAAGCATGTTTCCAAGAACTCTCTGTGTTTTGCTTTGTGTAAGGTCTAAAATTTAAAATATATTTCTTTTACCCCAAATAGATCTCAAGTAGTAATTGTAGGTGGGGGATTACAACATATATGGCTGGTTTTAGGAAAGATCCACAAAGATCTGTTCTTGGCTTGTGACAGTCAGGGTATTTCTCCTCGAAGAGCAAAAACAACAATAAAAAAATTTCTGGTATTTAATTTTATAGATGTAGGGTTTGGGCAGTGAAGCTAGACCAAGCAAGCCTAGAAAAAAGGAACAGAATCTTAGCAGAGAAGAAACCGATCAGTGGAACACCTTAACTGAGAACTGCTGCTTCTACCACCATTTGTAGTCTTTAAATCAAGACTGTTTTCTATTTTCATGAGATTTTGAAGGTCAAGGACAAATAATAAGCTTGATGCAGAAACATCTGTTTAGCGGGAGGTCAGGCTTTATCATGCTGTCTCCTGGTCTTAAGATTTGAGTATCTCTGAAGACCATGTGAGATTGTGTCATCACATTTTGAAAATCAACTTTTTAATCTTCCTGGAAATGCTTATTCCCAAAAATCAAGGGCCTTGACTACAGTATATTTTTTTTCCCCTGAAATTCTCCATCTGTATTGCCCCATAAATGTGAGCATGAATATTGTTTGCTGTTCAGTCTAGGGCTAAGAATAGGAATTCCCAAGACAAATGCTGGACTAACTGCACACCAGTTCATTGCCGTTAGGACTTGGCATCACAGGACAGCCCATGGATCCCCCGCAGGTCATAGTATTTGGTTTGTGAGCTGTGCAGAACCTCACAGTGAAAACAAACAAGCTCTTGTGCAATTATCATGCAGTTCCTGTAGTTTTAATTTAACACTTCTGCATCCAGGCTTAAATGTCCCTCTTTTTCTTTTCTTCTGGATGATCTTTTTTTTTATATATCTAGGGTCCTTCTCTTATACTCCAGGTTTAGTTGTTAGGATGCCACTTTGGCTGTGGTGATGAACAGTATTTTCCAAACTGACTATTAAGAGGAAAAAAAAAAAAACAAACGGGGGGAGGAGGGGAGGGAAAAAGGCATGTTTCTCTCTTTTGGGGTATGTGGTGAGAATGCTGCTTGTCTGCCCAAGCATCCTCTCTTTGCAACCAGCGAGGGGCCATATTTATGGCTTTCCTGCCCCACAATCCCATTTTTAATGAATGAATGCAAAAGACTCAAAGATGAAAATTTTGCAAAGCAGAAAAGGAAGGTCATAATTTCAGGTTCCTAAGAAGAGGGCTTCTGCACAGATGCCCGGTGAATTGCTTGGCTTCCTCCAGCTTTGGAGCCTGCTGGTTTCAGGTGAGCAGCTCTGGTTGACGATGGGGCTTTGTGAAGCCCGAGGGATAGATGATTCAGCATCTTCCACCCCAGCTCAGGTCAGGCTGTTGCGTTTCCACCATTCTTGCAGCACCACCTTCTGGTCTGCAGCCCTGCCCGATGGAGGAGCCATGGGCAATGCCGCAGGCGCCTTGGGTGGTGTGTATCAAGGTCTTCATCACTGGCTGCAGCCTGGGAGTGGAGGAGTGAAACTCCTGGGTGGCTTGTGGCCAACTACTGAGGTGGTGGAGGAGTTGGCGGGGGAAATCTGAGCAGACTTCTGCAGGGTTTCCGAGCCCTCGGGGTGCTGGGCTGTGACTGGGATGCTGTGTGTTGTGCGCGGGAGGTGTGGGACCACATCCTGCCCCCCCCTCCCCAGCTGCCGGGCACACCCCGGGCACCCAGAAACGGCGATCACAACCGAAAGCAAACGTGCAGAGAGAGAGAGAATTACTGATCTTGCAGACCCACTTGCTGAGCAAGGGGCGGGAGGCAGAAAACAGAAGATCTCGTAACTCCCTGCCCTTTTTCAGGGGGCTGCAAGGACTTTCCTCCCCCTGCACCTCGTTTACCCACCCCAACGGGGCAAGAGCTGCTCATTTCTTTTAATGAGTTGTGAAAGTTGCAGTGTTATTGACCTGCAGCAGGGCTGCCGTGGCTGAGGGCTTGTCTGGGTGTTTCCGACTATAGCATTTGGTCTATTTAAAGACCTGAACTCTTCCTCCAGACCTGGCCTCGCTGTTTGTTACGTTAACGAGCCATCTCCCAGTTCCCTTCCTTAACAAGATGTGACTGGAGCCGGCTGTTCGGGGGCACGCACAAACCTCCTCCAACACCTTTTTTTGAACCTGTCCCCCACTGTTTTATGCTTGTACATAACTGCCCGAGCAGGCAAACACAGCCTCTGTCTGTGTGTCTGCAGAGGCAGCCGCCATAAACCAGACCTACACCAGTAAACGAAGGTCTGCTCCGTTCCTGTCAAGGCCTGTAGCTATTCCTTTTGTTGCCTGCTAATGCTCAGGCATAAAGCAGGAATGCTGGCCCCTTAATAGATTTTTTTTTTTTTAATACACATATATTTTTTTAACCTTTCCTAAAAAGGCTGGAGGCAATTTCAGACTTGCCTGGTCTACAAACATGGTTTTGCACGTTGAGGGGAAGGTAGAGACCAAAGTCGTGTTACAGCACTTGGTGCTTCTCTTCAGGGTGGTTTTAACAGGCAATTGTCAGTCCCTGGACACAGAAAATGCTAGGAATAATGGAAGTGGTCTTTATGTTAAGTTGGAGCAAGGTGTGGGCCATTTTCAGCAGCCTTTAAAGAAAGAGTTGATGGTTAGGGGTTTAGTGCTTTGTACATGGTATTTTGGAAAAAATTGTTGCTACTCTGGAATACACCAGGAGAGACCATTGCGAGTCCAGACAGGAGGTTTACTAGATCTAACCAAAGCATCTGGACAAAAATTGGGGTGTCAGTACTCTCATAAATTTATCTTGTTATTTTTTATGCTGATACAACATAGACAGGAGGAGGGATGAACACTGGCCGAAGATCCATTTTGCCAACAGGTGTTGGCTTGATGATTTTAAGTTAATTTTTAAAATGTGTTTTAAATGGGTTTTTCTAAAGTAGCCACTTAATCTAAAGTTCAGATGTGTAGCTATTAGTGACCTTTGACCCAAGAATTTCTTACTTGCATTAAAATAAGGAGGGTTATTTGTGATCTCTTAGCTGTTTAATCACTTAGAGATTTCCTCTTAGGTGAGGTGTTTTGAAGCATTCATCCTCTTGAGGCTTCACAAGGCAGGAGGCTTTTTGGATCAGGTACACAAATGATCTCTGGATCTGGGCTTAAGATCTGTTATTTAAATTTCTTAGAAAAAGGTAACCTGCTTTTAAAGAAAAAAAATGTTAATGAAAAGTCTTTACTTTTTTTTTTTTTTTTAAATATCACCAAATAAACGTTTTGAAGCCCAACTAGTTTCTGTTGGGCGCTGTGCTGAGCAGAAGGAATATGATCTCGGATTTCCTGAGTGACTCTGTGCACAAATATATCCCCTTCCTTGCTAGGGATGTGGGACCAGGCTTTGAAAAATATTTATTTGCCTTGAAATCTTTAATATTTGACCTCCATATCGTTTCCTTAATGCCATTCCAACTCAAAGCCCTGATGAGCTCACTTGTGAAGCACTGAAAGATGTTTTAAAGGTGTCTCTGGTCACCAGTGTGAGCTCATTTCTAGTTAAATAGAAGTTCACACTTTATTTCATTAGAAGTATAATAATAATTGTACACATAATTGGCGGATTCTTAATTCATTAGCTATTAGAAACAAATTCCATAAATCTGTTAGGATTAGAAAGTGGAGTTTTGTGTCAATGAAGTGGTTTAATTCTCCTGATCTACATTAAGATGTAATTTTTCGTAGGGCTTTGATACATCAGGGTAATTTATCTGGTCTGTGGATATGATGTCAGCATATACAGTTTCTGTTGAAATGTTGCTGTAAGTTTAGATTGTACATTAGATCATTTTCCTTTTGATTTGTGAATTGCCCACTGCTTTCAACAAAAATGGTGATTCTCAGTGTCGCCTCTCAATTTACCAGCCCCACCTGCAGTACCTTTATCAGGCAGATTTTAATGCCCAATAAACTCATGACTGAATAAGTCACAAAATTGAGTTGCTTCTCATGAATTCCAGGGTGTCCTTTGATGTATTCAGGTGGCCCCAAACACAGATCACCCAGGCCTTTCCCACTCTGTGAAGTTTTGTGCAGTTGATTGAAGGGGGCTGAGGCTGGAAGTCCCATAGGGCAAATTCTTTTGGGGTGGATCCTCCTGCTTGTCCTTCTTTCCAAGTCCATGCATGACCAACAGCCATCAGACTAGGTGTTATGATGGACTCATATGGCTTTGTACTCCAGGTCTGCATCCTGAAGTGTGTTCCTCTTTAAAACATTTCTAGACATAAAGGTAAGGAAAAAAATGTAAGGAAGTGGCATTGCTGAAGCAGCCTGGAGACTCAGAAGGGAGCACCAGGCTTCTTGGGTTTTATTTATTGACTTTAATTGACTTTTAAATCTAGGAAAGCCTGTCTCAGGCATGGGAAGTCTCCAGGTCTTCATTTCAGTAAAGAATTGTTCTTTGTCCTGCCGCAGTGCTATATCCACAGTACATTTGTCCCACCAAAGTGGAGAGCAACTTCCCCATCCCAAACCATCTCAGGCCTCCAGCAGAGCCACAACAGTCCAGTGGAAGCAGCAGATGCTAGAGCCAATATTTGGTCTAACTGCATCCCTGTGTAGGAGTCAGGGATGGGAATTTTTTGATTGAAACTTTAATCCAATATTTAAAGGAGTGGGAACTCTTTGGTGTGGAGGAGATCCTTTCTGGGGTAGCAAAGATGTGGAAAATCCTGCTCTGGGTTTTCTCTCAATCTCCCAGTGAGCAGTGTGCTGTGGATTCCTGAGGAACAGGTTTATGAGGGGAAAAAACAGAATAGATGGATACACAGCTGATGGGGTCCCTATGTAAATATTTGCATTCACCTACAAGAAGTATCTGTGAATAAGAGGCCAATCACCTGGAAATTAACCAAAATACATTCTGGTTCTCATTAAATGCTGCTTCGTTTCACTGGCATAAGGTGTATTTTTGTATGTGCATACAAGAGAGTTTTGTAGAGCTTGTGATGACAAGGAAGCAAACACTGTCCAGACTTGATTCTTTTCTTCCTACAAAGCTAACAACATTCCCTCCAAACTCAGTCATGTTTTTTCTTTCTTTCCTGTTAAACAAATGTATATCTTGATTTAAAATTATTTCTGTTTTTTGTGACTTGGCTTGGCCTTTACTGGCAGTACAAGAGCTCTGAAACGTGACATTTCCCTCTGAACCTCCACGCCGTTGGTGTGAGGAACACCAGGGTCTTCCAACAGTGACGTGTCTTCGCACTCATCGTAGCTGTTTGCAAAGAGCTTTGCAGCTTCTAATTTGGAATCACTAACGTACATAGATGTGTGTGTGTGCACAAACATCTGCAGGATATATATTATCCTTTCAAAGTGAGGTTTGAGGTACGGTGCTGGGGAGGAAGAATGGTATGAGGAACCATCTATCGCAGCTACTCCTGCGTTTGTTGGTCAATCTGCTTCCAGCTGCCAACCCATGGCAACTTGAGAAAAGTTGTGTTAATTAAACTGACTTTTCTACCAATTCCCCTGCCACATAATGGGCAGTGGGGGGAAACACAGTGAGGTCTTTATGAATGAAAGTTTTCAAGATGAGGGTGGCACTGGGGACAGGCAGGTATTCACTTAGTGTGTGTAATATGTATTTCTTTTTTTTTTTTCACCATTTCTGTTATGTGACAAAACATAAACAAATGTCAGTATATGCTCCCAATGTAAATAGGAGTTTGCCAGCCTGGTGATAGGATCAGAAGCTCTGTTTTTGCCTGTAGGGAATAATAGGACCATTTTCTTCTCTTTCTGACTTTCTTTTCATTGGGGATAGGAAAAACCCCATTGTCTTTGGTCCTGAATTGGTGGGGGAAGTTTCCTTATTATTTCCACTGAGATTCCAGGGTGTTTTTTTTTCTACTGTCACTTAGACAGAAATCTTTCAGCATCTTTGTATTTGGTTAAATAAGATGCAGACTGGCACAATACAGCATTGTGTATTGATGCTGTGTCCAGCAAGTAACGTGTTACTTAGGAAGATCTGATTTTTATTTTTTTCTCCTCAGAGGCTGCGGAGAGATGCAGTAAGTCCCCCATGCACATCCTGCTTTTGCATCCTCCTAATTCAGACAATTAATGAGGTATTTCTATTTCTATAGTAACTTCTATCCTTGCTGGATATTAGAGCACTTAGGAACTTGGTTGACTCAATGCATCGCTTTCTATGGAACACTGTGCATGGAGAGGGCAACTGGGAGAAGAGCATGTAGCAACCTTGCAGGGCAACAAAGAAAGGAAAACCTCCTCTCCAACAGCATGGCAATTTCAGGCTATGGTTGCCCAGAAGCACTTATGGGCTCTTTAATGTAGTTGATCCTCAGATTTCAGCCACAAACTTCCAGTAGCCTCCCAGCCTGGGGATGCTGAGGTAGCTGCTCCCTGCAGGCAGGGCAGCTTTTTGCTGGATTTCCCTGCAGATCTTCTTGCAAAATACCAACATCTTCCCCATCCTGGTGGAGCCCATGAGACCTGGTAAGTCACAAGGGATAGGATGAGAAGAAATAGGCTCGAGTTGCTCCAGGGAAGGTTTAGAAAGGATATTAGGAAAACCTTATTCAAAAAAAGGGTTGTCAAACATTGGAACAGGCCGCTCAGGAAGTGGTGGAGTCACCATCCCTGGAGTTATTTAAAAGCTGGGAAGACTTGGTGCTGAAGGACACGGGTCTGTGGTGGTTTGGGCAGTGTTAGGTTGATTGTTGGACTGGAGGATCTTAAAGATGCCTTCCAAATCAGATGATTCTATAACTCTGGGTGCCATGAGAACTGGGTCTTCTCTGTTGGAGCTCCTACCAGAGCTGTCAAAATGATAGGAACACCCTGCAATGCAAAATTCAGATCCTTTGGCTCTACCTGTCCATTGTGCTCACGGGGTTACAACTCTGTCCTTGTGCCAGTGGCAGCAGCACACAGCCTGTCCTGGGTCAGATTCCTGCTGTTTCCCATCACAAGTATCTTCCTGCAGCTGCGTGGTGGGGTTGTGCATTTCTTGTATTTTTTGGTGGGTTTGGGTTTTTCTGAGGGCAGTGTGTGAGAATTCAAGACAGATAGAGCCATTACTACATGCCTTGATATGGCAGTTTTTTAGGCAAAAGTGAATTCTTTCTGCTCCCTTTGTGCATGATCAGTGCTTTCTTCTTTCCTCCTCCCTTCTGCCCCCCCAGTTTCCTGGGACCTGGATTAGCAAGGCAGGGCTGGAGGATTAATTCAGCACCGAGCATCTCAGCTTTGGTCCTGTGTCAGCACTGTGTTTTCTAAAGCTGGAGCAATGGCAGGGGTGCTTTAAAACTCTCCATCCCTCTCTTCTTTGCTTGAGGGGGGGGGGAGAAAAAAAAAAAATCAGGACGCTGAGAGGGCAAAGCTTTTCGTGTTTTCTGGGGAAACTTTCTGCTGAGTACGTGAGAGTTTTGCCGACGCTGTGGGAGGACCCTGCGGTGAGCGGGGCAGTCAGTCGTCTCCGTGAGCAGCGCTGGAGGTTGTGGCCTGCATGCTTTTGGCTTATTTCAGTATTGTACATGTTGAATGTGATCCTCCAGATTTTCCTGGCTGCCTTTCAAACGCCTCTCACCTTTACCAGTGACTGGCATTTAAACTCTGGAAGGATACAGCCCCTTGGCATGTTCCAAGAGTTTGGTAAAACCCTGTGAATTCATTTTGTGTGGTTTTTTTTCAGAGAAGGAAATGACAAAAACCCATCGATATGGAATGATTTTTTTTTTCTTTTAAGGTATAAACCAGAAAACATTAAAAGGAAAAAAAAAAAAAAGTGACTCTGTGGGGGTTAGCCAAAAGAAAGTATGAACTGCAGGGAGAGGCTGCCTGCAATGTATTACAGAAATGAACCTGGCACCCGTTGGTGAGCTCCCCTCCGTGCCATCCAGACTGGATGTGAGATGCCACATCTGCTGAGTGCAGAGCCCTGGCTTGGGCAGTTGCTGCTCCTGCTCCCTGATGGGTTCTGGTTTGTTTCCCGTGTGCCTTTACCTGCCATAGCAGCCAACGGGAAGATGCTCCTCTGCCTGCACATTGGAAAGATGTGTGCGGTGAGGGTGAGGGCGGGTGGAGGTGGCTGGATCATGAGATAGACCATCACGTTGTTTCCAAGTGGTAGATCAGGGGTTCAGTTTGCCACCTCTGAGCTGCTCACCTTGCAGTGAGGGGACAGTACCTTTACAAGCCCGTGTTTGCAGCCCAGCTCAAACCATCTCATGAACATGTTGCTTAGAGGTTTTCAGACCTCATACATATCTGAAGGGCAGAAAATTGAAGCTCTTGCACAAATGTGAATTCATCAGGAAAAAAACTGAGGTCATTGGAGAAAAGGGTGTACGTCTGGGGTGGCACTGAGAGGACAGTGAACCCAAACTGGGGAAACCTTGGCAGTTATTGCTGTTTTGTCAATTAAAGCAACGAGTTGCCTGAGTGCTGTGCGCTGTTGCGTGGTTTGATGTGTCTGTAGATATACACAAAGGTGCAAATGTGTTTCAGGAGCGGATGCTTCATTGCCCTGTTTCTTTATGACTGTGTGAAGAGATGGAGCCTTGTTGTGGGCTCGGACTGCAATTCTGCACAGGCATAAATTATAATGCAGCTCGCAGCCACCAGCACCCTCCGCTCCCAGTGAGAGATGCTGTTTGTGTAGAGACATCTTCTGTAGCATTTCTTCTCCTTGCTTCTGTATTCAAAGCAAACTGGAAGCTTTTTGTGATGTCAACTTGAAAGATCACTTTGTCATTTTAGTGAGGTTATACAATAATCTTGGAGTCTGTTTTAATTTTATTTTGCTAAAGTTTTATTGCATTTTGCTTAATTGCTTCTGCTTTATTGTTAATGAGACAAAAAGCAGTTTGTGTAATAGCTCACAGAGTAAAATTATCAAGGAACAGAGATTAAATTTGCATGTTAAAAGTTTCTTTTTATTGTTTTCATTGTCTTCAAATTCCTCATTTGGTTTTGTTCAGTCCTACAAACCTGCTGTCCCCTGCAGGCAGCAGCACTGACCCGTCTGTGCCTTGCAAGGACATCCTTGAGAGCAAACTTGTCCGTGCCACAGCAGAAGGATGAGTTGTCCATGGACCGTTGGTGCAAAGCCCCTACTTGTTCTCAGTCCAGGCAGTGCCTCGATTCCTGAACAACCCAGCAGTCCTTCTTCTCTGGTCCCTTCTGCAATCAGCCACAAACAGCCCTCTCATTTATGAAATACTCGAAAATACCTCATTTTCCCTATTGTGGAATGGCTTCAACTCCTGCAGTAACCAACTGCCAGAAAACCAGAGGCTGAATTAAACAGTAGAGTTAACAAGTCCGTGACACTTGTTGCTTTTTCTTTTTTAAATTTGCTCTTTAGTGAAGCCTGAGGGAATATTGCTTTCAGGAAGACCGTGAAATGCAAAATAAACTGGAAAGCAAAGTGTATTAATTCAGCTGGTGAGCATCATGCAAGAGGCTCGGACAGGCTTGTGTCTGGTGTTACCCCTGCTGTGGAGAGCTGTGGAAGGCTAAATTGGTTATTTCTAGCTCCAATCTGAAAAAAAGCACAGTTGCAAGCTTGTCGCAGAGCTTTCTGTGTCCTTATGAAGCAAAACCCTATAGGAGTTATGCGTTCTGACCTGGACTCTAAATCATGGGTGGTAAAATCCATGGAAAATACTCTGCAAGGAATGGGAATTCATCACGTTGTTGCAGGCAGCCATGAGTTCCTTGATGCTTCTGCCTCTTGCCTGTCATTCAGTACCATTTTGCATAGTGATTAACTGACCCTCTAATCTACATAGCTGCAGGCTTGCCTGCTGGGTATCCCCTTACTCCATTAATTGTCCTCCTGAAGTCAGTGAGAGAAGAGGTTCCAAACTGGCCCCTTATGGACATCCCAGTCCAGATATGTGAGTAGGCACCAGGACCTGGCACTTGCTGTGTGTCATTGCAGGGCAAAATGACATGTGAAAAGTGCTGGGACGATCTTGGTTCCATTTTGGTAATTGGTTTGGGGTCCATTTTTTGCACTGAATGCTAAAATCACTGCTCTGTTACTGCGATATTAATTTCGGTTGTCAGATAGAGACGACGTGCTGTGCCTGCAGCACGGCCGGGTCCTGGCTCTGCTCTGTATTTACATGAGGCTTGGCAAGATGAGAGCAGCGAGCCCGGACTCCTACACATGCAAAATGACAACTTTGTGACCTCTTTCCTGGCTGATTTGCCGCAGTTCTGCAGACCAGCCTGGATGCGAGGATGCACCGGGTCTGGCTGGGAGCCCCCTCTTCATCCTGGTGGCTGCTTAGGGGTCTGTTTGCAGCCCTGTGCTATGAGACAACATTGAGTACAATATCTGAAAATTGGCCTTTTTATCTGTTTCTTAACATTTTGGTAGCCTCGCCTCCACTGTGGTTCATCTTTTCATTTAACTTCCTGTACTGCACTTCCTTCTGCTCCGTCCCAGCCTTGAGTTTACCAGACAGTGAGGAGACCAGTTGGTTCCTCAAGGGCAGGAGAAGCAGGGTAGTGACTTGCTGCAGATACAGACCACCGCCCTCCAACTGTGGAGCAACAGAGGCTACTCTTATACGAGGAAATAAAAAGAGCCAGGATCGATTTTTTGACCCTGAGGGTCAATGATATGGAAGGACGTTGCTCCATCTCAGTGTCTAGGCTTTGTGTGTGCTCTCTGGAGAAGGGTGAGCTTCATCTTGAAGTAAAATTCTGCTTCTCACACAGCAAAATAATCTGTGAACCCTCCCTGTATCTGGGTTTTGCACGATGTCTCCACTCTCCACTAGCTGCTTGGCTTTTGCACAAGGCAAACAGAGAAGTGAGCAGCCAGTGTACAACCACTCTGGTGCTCAGCAAGATGATCCGGAGGTGGCTGTGTCCATCCATGGAAGAAAGACAAGGCAGTCTCTGGGGTGAGGTTCATCAATAAGTCAGAGGAGGGTCAAGGGAAAACCATTTTCAGCTGATCTCTACAAAGCTCGCTGGCCAGGAGACCTGGGACTGTGGTATTGACTGAAACCTCGTTTCCCACTGATTCACCCTGCAATTATGAGATTGAGCAGAAATCATAAACTCCATCTGAACTGTAGCTGTCCCCTTTCTTTTTCTTTTTTTTCCCCACTCCTCTGGTTTGAAACTATGTAGAAACATTTGGGAAGGTTTCTCAATACATGAGTTTAACCATAAGTCTCAGCAGGGGGAACGTATTATTGGGGAAAGGCAATTACTGCTTTAGCTGTATGCAAGACACATTACCTTGGAAAGAATCACCACCTCACCAATAGCTGGCTTCCCATTCTTGGTTTGGCATGTCTGGAGTGTTCAATTCAGATGAATTTTGAAAGAATCATTACACAGCAGCAATTTCAAAATATTAGTTTACTAATGACTTTCTTGCAGCAATGAGCATGTGAGAAGTGAAAGCAGCAGAGATTTTTACAATCCTCTGGAGGAGACATGACAGTGATGCACATAATCCCACTTCACAGTCTCAAGCACTGAATGGTTCTTGAGGGCCGTCTTAACATTGCAAGAGAACTTGGTTTCCTTGAGTTTGTTTGCAGGAAGACAGGATTATTTTCATTACAAATGTGAAAAAAATCCAACAAGCCCTCTGGAATATGAGTGGTATATTGGCATGCCCTTCCTGTCTGCAGGAGCCTGAATTTAAATCCCAGTTTTGCTTTATGATGGAAATGACATTACTGAAATCTCCTGCTCCCAAGCACGGGAACGGCGCTCGCATTGCATGTGGTGGGATAGAGCTGGTCTGGGCAGGACGCACGAGGAGACAGATCTGCCTTAAAACTCTCCCAAAGGATTGAACTGGATGGGGCAGAGCTGAGTATCCTCTAAGGTAGGATGAAACTGCCGTGTCTTCTGTGTTTTATGAGTGTGACCTGGAGGAAAGGAGCTCCCTGTGCTGTTTGCTGCATCGGGGTTTGGGGTGTGGAGAGTGTGGAGAGCCTTCCTCCGTCTCTGCCCTTCTGGCAGTGATGCTCTCCAGGCTGCACAGAGCTTCTTGCTTTTTTTTTTTTTTGCCCCCCTTCTAGTTTCAGTGGTGATATTTCTGGGAATATTTAGCTCTGAAATATGCAGATTTTGCAATAATTACTCTTGTTCTGACTCAAATGCTTTTCTGGAAAAAAAACAACTGGTTTAGGTTATGAAAATAGATTAACCCTTTGCACATGCCTTGCTGGCAAAGTGGAGAGTTGCTTTTATTTGCTGCCTTTCCTCGGGGTGCAGGTCCTGGTGCCCTTTGCTGCCTGGAAAGGTGGCAAGGGAAGTTACTGAAACCGTGTGGGGTGTAAGGAAAATGTAATAAGCACAGCATTAGATCCTAGACTTTTTAATGAGCAGAGAAAGTCTCCTGGATGTCTTCCCGTCTGTTTCTTGTTATATGGATCCCTATTTATCTCTGTGGGTCTCTCCTTTCCCGTAGTATCCGAGGGCCTCATAGACATTAATGGATGACTCACAACACATCTGTGAAACAAGGAAGTATCCCCGTTTTAGAAACGGGGACTAACGCGGGCTGTAGATGATATGACTTGCCCAGTTTCACACAGGAAATGTGTAACCGAAGTGGGAATTAAACCCAAGTCCCTTGAGTTTAGCACTGGATTGTCTTCTTCCCTCAGCAAGTCTGCAGCAACAAGGCAGATGTTGTATGTGTAAAATGAGTTTAAGAATCAAAAGTGTGAATCCTGTTGATAGATGCCTGTTTGGAGCTTTAAAACAAAAAGCTGCTGCTTCATAAATAAATAAAAAAAAAAAAAAAAAAGGAAGAAAGAAAAATAATCCTTAAAAAAGGAAGTTATTTAGTTATTTATTTTCTAATAATCAGACATGTGGAGTGAGCTCCCCTGGGGAGCCTGTCCAGACCCCCCTGTGCCACCCGCCCTGCTCACCTCTGTCGTGCTGGGTGTTTTCCTGGGACAGAAATCTCAGATTCCATCCTCACTGATGGCACTGGGCAGCCCCTTCCTGCCTGTCCCCCCACTGCTCCCATCCCTGCCCCGCTGCCCCCTTGCCCCTCTCTGCCAGGGGACTGGGACACATGTGTGGTGGGACACTGTCTGGAAGCGGGGCTAGAGGGGAGGGGGCCACAGGTGGAGGCGAATATTCACCTTTCATGTGGATACACTCGTTTTATCTTCGAGCTGGAGGAGCACTGAGTGAGTGCTCTTTTGTCAATCCCAAGTGTCACTCTGAGCAATGGGGGATGTGCTTCTATCCTTTCCTTCCTTCTATCCTTTCCAAGCAGCTGTACCCCCCTAGGGAGGCAGCCTGGGGGGAAGGTGACCTGGAGGTCCCCTTGCCCCGGCGCAAGGGGCTCTGCTTGCTCTACCTTGACCATGCTTGGAAGTATCTCAATTCTGGTTAGAGCAGAGTTCTCCTTTCTCCAGCCAAAGCAGATGTTGAAGAGGGGAGAGGAGCACGGATTATTCATGGCCTTTTGGAGAAGAGGGGAGGAGGACTCAAGGCCCCCACAGCTTCTTACCCCCTCCGGTCTAGAAACTGCTCTTGTAATTGGCAAGATGCCATTGCTGGCAGTGGTTTGGGGAATTTCTTACCTGCTGCATCAGACGGTGGCCTGAGGACTGTCTGTCCATGCAGACATTGTGGGGATAATGATTCTGTATGGCCTAGAAATGGGCAAGGGGACATCAGGAGCTTTTGCAGAACCATCAGCATTAACTGCTGCTGCGTGTATCTCCCTGCAGCACCGGGCTGAAGGTGGGACCAGGACCCAGGGCATGCTTCTCTCTCCATCACTCACTGCTGCAGGTTGAAGGTCCCCTTTTGTTTCACGTCTCTTGGATTCATGACCTCTAGTCTCCTGGCTGCAGGATGGGCCAGTCTGATCTGGAAAAACAAAATACACTGTGCTGGTGATTTGCTGGGACAGTAACTTGGGACACAGGACATGGGATCCACCTCCCTAAGGGACAGGAGAGCCAAGTCTTGTATTTTATCACCCTGTGGCTGAAAGCTTCATGGTGGTGCAGGGGGCACCTCTTCTCTTGTGGATGCTGTGACCATACCACAGCATGGAGGCACCAGTTGATTTCAGATACCAAAAGCATTTAAGTGGTTTAAGTTGTCAGAGACTTGGCTGGATTCTAGGAGGCATGGCCCCAAGGGAGGTGGAATTTCAACCTTCTCCCAGCCAAAGGAGTGTTCCTCATGCCAGGGTTTGTGGTGGCTGCAGGGTTCAAACAGAGTTTATGACACTTCACCAAACTTGTTTCCACTCTGAGCTTGGGATTTGGGAGGAGAAAAGGCTGCATTCAGGCACCACAGTGGATGGATGAAGTCACTGCTTCGTTTTTCCTAACCTTACAGCTTCTAAAAGTCTGGGTAGGAAAACTGGAATGAAAAGCTAAATGGTGAAAAAAATGACATTTTTCCCATGGTTGTGGTTGAACACGATCCTTAGGTGAGAGGAGGCTGCTTGACTTTAGTTTCCAAACTCATTCTTTCTCAGATGTTGGTGTCTGTGTGCAGACGTGCATGTGTCCATCAAGATGTCCCAGCATGTGCCCAGGGGTTCTGCTCTCAGGAGAAGTGGGCTAGTGAAGTGAATTCCTGTCTTTACACAGCTGGTATCAGCACAAGGAGGTGGCAATGGGGCTTGCAGTACTGCAAGGGGGGAGGAAGAGGATGGGGAGGTGTAGATCTGAGTAGCATGGTCAGGTCTGTGGTAGCAGGAGGTCAGAGATAAAGAAGGTGCAGTCCAGAGTTGGACACTATGATAAGGTCAAGGTGGCAACAGTCTGGGGTTGAAGGCAGGTTGAAGAATGTGGCAGGAGTGAAGCTCAAAACTTTGGGAATATTTGGGCACATGATTCTGAAAGACAGAGACTGTCCTGCAGCAGCCAGTTGTGGAAGGAGATGCTGTCTCTGAATACGAAGACCTTTGAAGCTTTCATAAATCTGTCAGTGAGTCTGGGAGACCTTAAGCTGGTTCTCAAAATACTAACCATCAGAATTGTGTTCTGGAGGTGCTTTAGTAAGCAATGTGTGTTGCCACCCTATGTTCTGCAGTTCAGAAATGCTGTGACCATGTAGGAAAGGAGAGAGGTGTTTAGTACGCCCTAGAATCAGTGAGCTGAGCTCTGGTGGCAGGTTCAAACCCCTCTGCTGCAGGGAGGGAACACAGGATTTGGTGATGGGGACACACAAGGAACAGAGTGTTCTCGTTCTCCTGTGGAATTGCAGTATTTGTCTCTCTGAAGGAAACACCTTTTTCTTTGCAAGTATACACAGAGCACAGGCCGTACTCTGGGTTGTTTTTCAACATAGAGCTTCACTTGGGATATTCTTGTCCTTTATCTAAGCCTGACCCACGTGTAGATCAATACATTTGTGTTTGGAGCGCGTTGGAAGGTAAGTATGGAGGAACTAAATGTTTTAATTAAAACTAAAGGTGTTCTAAATATAAAACTCAGGACAAAGGATGAGCTTTGGAGGAAGAGCTGCAGCACCTGCATGCTGATCTGAATTCTCAAGGCCTGAGCAGACCTGAACTTCATTTCAGGGTGTGGAGATTTTGTCTCATCTGCATCTGGCACTGGCCAGGCTGGGGTTTCCCTTGCAGCCTGGTCCAGGGGGAGGAATCCGCCCTGGAGATGCATTTTCTGCGAGTGGGAAGGTCACCATCAGGGTAAAAACATGCTGAAGGAGGTGTCCACAGTCACCAAAGGCTTCTCCAGCTGTTGGGACTGAGCTTGTGTACTGTTTTGGTTACCAAGCAATCCTCTCCATCAGGGCACCTGATGTAAGTCCCGCGTGCTCGCTGCCGAGGTGGCATTTTAACGTACACGCATTGTGATTCCAACGGAGCTGTTTCTTTTACAGACTGAATTGAATCGTGGGCAAACAAAAGAGAGACACCTTCAAAATTACAGACCACCAAGTCCACTGTAAGTAATCTTGTTTTTTTTTCCCTGGTGACTTAACCTTTGCAGTGGGCTCAACCTGGGAACAGGACTTACTTTACTCTTTGTTTTTGTTTTTTTTTTTCTTTTTCTTCAATATATTTGCTTGGCGAGTCCCCCCAGAGTTGCAGCAGGGTTTTATGTTACTCACTCCAGTTACAAGAGGTAATGATGGGAGATCTGCTATTGCCACCCACTGTTTGCATTGATAATCCCTCTTAGTCATAAATTACTTTGAACATCTAAGGTGGCATCTGCCCTTTCATTCAAAGCTCCAGCTGGGATCTGGTTGCAAAGACCACGATCTTGGGTAGCAGGATGCCCTACTGCCCATCACCTTATCTGCTTTGATAAAGGGACCTGGTTTCTTACAGATGTGTCTCTCCATATTGATTCATCCCTAGTTTAAAAAGGAGTGAACATTGACTGAAGCTTTTTCCACAGACAGGACATTTTAGGGGCTGCCAATAAGAACTGTACCTTTTTCTCTGTGGAGTAGAAACGGGGGGTTGTGCTTTGCCTCGCTCCTTCATTATCACAACATTTGTGATATTTTAAAATGTGTTTGAGTTATGTTAGTCATTGGTTACGTTAGTTTAAAATTGGCCAAATGGCTTAAAAGTTATCATGAGGAATCAACAGACACATTTTCCAGTAGCAGACCACTCTCCCATAACCCTGCTATCCTTAAAAACAGGCTAAAATTTGGTGTATGGAGGAAAATGCAATTACGGTTTGAAAACTATAGAAAAAGCGGAGTTGTAATAGCTTCCCACTGATCACACTGGATTTTGATCTTGCTGGGACAGGACCAAAGAGCTGAGAAAATCCTTCCCTCTGCTTGAGTATTGCAAACAGCAGTTTTGCCACCAGCAGGGTTTTAAGGAACCACTGTAATGAGAGGTTTCAGAGTCCTGGAAACAAAAGGAAAGTGACAGAAAGCCAAGCACTGCAGTTTTCCACGTCACTTCAAAGGAATGAATTCTGGAAGCCAACAGATGTAGAGAAAGTCCTGATGCCTTCCAGTGCCTTGTCAGTGAAGCTCCCACCTGGAGCTGGGGTGCCAGGTGCAGCCTCCAGCATTTCTCCTCACTTATGGGGGGGGTCTTGATTCCAAATCCAATGGTAAAGAGCTTTTTTTGGGTGCATAGCTGCACGTATGTGGTGATCGTCCCAGGCACAGAGGGACCAGTTCAAGGCTTGAATCTGGTTTTCTCTTCCTCAAGCCCTTTAGTAGGACTGAGGTGAGGTTTAGGATTGGGAGAGACTCTGTGTGGGCCTCTGTAGAGGAATTCTCAGCCATAATAAGGTAATTCAAGATACCAACAACTGTGACTGTCTAAAAGAGCATTTCTAAGCATTTTACCTCAGGCTTTAGGGTAAAATTTTTGCCCCTTTAAAATCAGAAGGAATTTTGTTATTGATTTCTTTCATCAGAGTGTCAGTCTTTGTTTCTATCACTGAGAATGAAACAGGCATTTCTGTTCATGTTTGCTCCGTTGCATTTCAAGTAAAACCCTAAGAAATTATGTTTGAATAGAAATAATAGCTGGAATCCCCAGTTTTAGTGCCTGTGCTTTGGATTTGGCCACAGACATGCAATGTTAGCAGCTGGAAACCATGTGCCATTACATCCACGTGACTTTTTATTCTTAAGGATTTGCTGATGCTGTGCCAACACCATGCATTGCCTTAGCTGGGCATTAGCTGCTGTCAAGCTGTCCCACGGGGAGCACAGGACAGGATACACACTAAATGAAAGTGATAAACAAAAATAATAGAGGCCTAACACATGGCAGAGAGAAGAAACGACAGAGGTCATCAGGAGGTGGAGCTGAAAGTAAAAGCAAAAGGTGTGCCTTTTCTGAGAAAGAAATGCGAGAACTGGGAAAGTGTAATGTATATCAAAAGGCTAAAGCCTGAAGATAGATTTGGACCGAGGTTAAGAGAATAGAAACTTGAAGGAAAATGAGAAAGGGAGGGGGGAAAAAAAAAAGTGTAGATTTTCCTACCCATGTTAGTCCATTTGGATTTCCAGAAAGAGCCAGTAGGAAGCTGTCTGTGGGCTGAGAAGCTCTGTGGGGCTGACCCCTGCCAGCACCTCTTCTCTGCCAGCTGGAGGAATGCATCAGGCCAAAAAGAGAGCAGCAGAAACAAGTTCTCTTATCTGTTGTGATGGAACAAGATGCTCCTCAGCTGCTCTATGTTGTATCTGAGCTGGGCAGAGCAGTGTTAGGCATCTGCAACCAGGTCTTGGGGAGCTCTCATTCCCCTCTTCTGCCTCCAAATTCCCAGGGGAGAAACTCTCCTACAGTTTTTAGCTGTGTGGACTTTTTTTTTCTGCCACTTTATTTTGTATTGTTGAATTTTCCTTGGAGAAGTATCAACCTGGAGTAACTGTATCCAGCCAGGAGAATTATCTTTTGCCATTAACATTCCAGGGGCCATTTCCAGTAATGGAAAAAAATTGTAGAAAGTATCCTGAATTGCCCCAGAATAGCTGTGCTCACTGCTGGAAGCAGCAGGTGTGCTTGTTTGTTGACCGATTCTTAAATGTTAACTTCTGTGCGGAGTTTCCTGCAAAATCAGCTGGGGCCCATGTGTTCACCAGAGGAGGCTGAGGATGGCCTGAGCATTTGGGATGGTACCGAATCATCTCAGGAAGCTTCCTCCCAACCCTAATTATGATACATTTAGGAGTGGATATGGAAGCTATAGGAGAAAGTGTGGTATTAAAATGTCTTTCAGGCATTCTTGAGTTGGCAGTTCTCAAATGTGAGTGCTTGAGCTTGTGGGAGGCAGTGCAGGCTTTGCGCTTCCTGAAAAAGTCTCTGCTTAAATCCATTTCTACCAAGTTACTGTGCTCTGTGTGTCACAAGTGGGGCAAAGAACAGCATCTTGGGCAAAACTTAACATGATAAATCAGCTCCACAACCGTCTTCGGTCTTCAGAAAGTTCTGTGTTGTAAATACAGTGTTCTGAGTCTAATCCAGACCACAGCCAGTGTTAGTCAGCATCAAAGAGCTAACACTCTCTAAAAAGAGTTTCAATATGTAATTAATTACTCCTTATAGCAATGAGACCAAAAAACACGAGGCACCTTTCTTAGCAAGCTGGGGCAAGTGGAGGTGCATTGCATGTCCTGGGAAGATGTGAAGCTCCTGCTGGAGGGGAGCAGAACCTGCATTTGGAGAAAGGAAAATGAAGTTAAGGCTAGGACTGATTTTCCATACATTTACCTAAGATGTGGATGTCACGGCTGGCCAAGTAAAACACTAATCCAGTCAATAAGAGAAGATATCTCATGATAATCAATCTCATGTTGGGTCCCTCTTTGACACCTGCCTCAGTGATAGTATGGGGAGGTGTGTCTAAGGGCCTGAACCCTGACTTTTGGCCATGTAAATTTAGATTAAATCAATCCTGTCTAAAAAATATCCAGTTTTTAACTACTTTTCTAAAGAGTAGTTGGTTGTAAAGTATCTCAGAATGTTATCAGATCTTCAGACTCTGCTTGAATGTGGAGCATCCACAGGGTTGTAGCGATGAATAAGGAGTGGGTAATCCTTGGAGGAGTCCATGTTGAGCATAAGGAGCCTCTTTTGATGGTTCTTCACTGTTGCTTCTCATAATGAAGTTGGGCCATCTGAAATCTCAGTCTCTCAGTCCCCTGTTTCCCTGTTTTGCTGGGTTTAGGTTTCATCCCCGGCCATGCACCCTCTCCCTGCATGGGGCAGGGCCAAAGCAGCAGAGCTCTGAGCAATTTCTCACATGAAACCAAGGCAATTCTGTCATAGCAAGGCATGACACCCTGAGGCAGGTAATAGCTTCATAAAGAATGAGGATACTTCTTTTCTCATTGAAAATTACACGTATCAATTTGCTTCACTTAAAAAGCACCATCCTTATTTTCTTTAGGAGTTCCCCACCCATTTTCAATTCCATATTCCGTCTCTTGGTGATGCTGTTTTATTTCAGGGGAATCAGAGTATTTCCTCCCCGAGTGTCTCATCAATAGCTGTATTTACTGACAAGGGTGGTAGGTTTAATAGTGCCTCCCATGCAGATTCATTGTAAGAAGGGTTCCCCTTTGCAGACGGCCAATTTCGACATCCTGCCTGTATGAAATATGGGCTTGCTATAGAAGTTGGGTTTGCACCATTGTTTGGTAGCAAAAGGCAGGAAATTAAACAGGCAACATTTCGGTAAAAGAGTGTGTGTGCTTTCTCTTTACCTTCTATTGTTGCAAATGACGCTGAAGGTTATTGCAAACTTAAGAGCGGATTTTATGCAGAAAAGATTTGCTTTTTATTTGTCAGTCACTATCTGTTACATTAGGTGGTGCTTTGTATTTCATCAGCTTTACTGTATAGTCTGTTTGGAAGGGAAATATAATTATAAAAATTGTAAAACCATAAATATTTGCAGGAAATTAGAAGGAATCCAAGTTTGAAACCATTACAGTACATTTTTCAAAACTGTGTTTCATGTTGCTGTCTTTGCTTACTGCTACAGAGCCAGGTTCTGTGTGCATTAAACTGAGCATGAGTCCGAGGTCTGACTTACTGCAATTCATGTTTAGATTACCATTAAAATAATGTGTCCTGAATTGTAGGCATTCAATCAGTTTTTCTGAATTTCTTTTTGTGCAAAATCTTTACTGTAATCCTCTATAAAAGTAGCAGCATTTAATTACTTAAATACAAATATTGAAGTAATTTTTTCTGTTTGTTTTCTTTTGGATATAATTACAGAAATGTGGGAAATATTTTTCCAAGGCTTTTGAACTCAAAATTGGAACAGAAGGAAGACACAGGGGACACACACCGTTCAGTGTTATTTTCCTTGCACAGGAAAAAAAGATCATTATGAGATGAGCACTAAAGTCTCAAGTTTTCAAAGGTTTGCATAACAAACAAGAGACACATTGTGGGTTGCATCTTGACTTTGAAGGCTTGCCACTGTCAACTGAAATAAAATGGCAAGGTTTAAAGCCTTAACCAAGTTCACAAGGAAAATATTTGGACTAAAAGTTTTGGAAAGTTTTCTCTCTTTGAAGTAGTTTGTCATGTGTTACCAATGTGAACTTTATTGACCTTGAAACATTTTTTTTTTGAATCAAATAGCAACTAGTGACACTTTAGTAAAATCTTAAATCAACAACCATCTCCTGGCAGCTCCAGCTTTGTAGCAAATGCAGGCAAAACAGGGAATCTACAGAAGAGACCTTTATTATTCGTAAATGAAGCCTGCCAAAACCTTCCCGAAATAGCATTCAAAGACCCTTTCAAGGTCATGGATCCTGAACAAAGCCAGAAGAGCACAAAAAAAGCTGAGGAAAGTCCAAGAAAGAGGCTTCCCAAAGGAGAGGCTTTCCAAGCCAGTATTTCGTCTGCAGCTACATACCAGGGCAGCTCTGCTTCTTCACAAGGAACCCCTCTCCGAGATATCATATCACAGCAGCACTTTTCCAGTTCTTTGCCGATTCCAAGAGAAGAGTCTCAGGAGAAGACTGGACATCAGAAGCAACCTAAGCCTTCCTCCTTTGAACATCCTCCCCACGTTTCGCAGCTTCAGCAGCACGTACTGTCACCAGCATTTATGTCTCCTGGGAAACCAGAGCATGTCCTTGAAGGTCCCACATGGCAGCTAGTTGATCCAGTACGACCAGGTCCCTCTGGCTCCTTTTCATCACCTGGGCTTCACTCTCACCACGGCCAGCTCCTACCTTCCCATTCACCGATCATTCCTGGAGAGGACATGCCGACTGTTCAAAAGGTCTATATCCCTCGCCCTTCACAGGTTTCCTTAAAACAGGCTGAGGAAGTGCACAAGAAGGAAAAGAAACCTCAGAAACCAGGCAAATATATTTGCCAGTACTGCAGCAGGCCTTGCGCGAAGCCAAGTGTGCTCCAAAAACATATCAGGTCACACACGGGTGAGAGGCCATACCCTTGCATTCCATGTGGCTTTTCTTTTAAGACGAAGAGCAATTTGTATAAACATAGGAAATCTCATGCTCATCGAATAAAAGCTGGGCTGGCCTCAGGGATTGGAGCAGAGATGTACCCATCAAGCTTGGAAATGGAAAGGATTGGTGGGGAGGACTTCGAAGAGCCAACAGAAGGAGAAAGCACAGATTCAGAGGAGGAAACGGGCGCTATGTCGGGCCATTCGGTAGAGCTCTCACCCAGGCAGAAGCATACCCTGTTGTCCAGTAGTGTGCTGAGTGGAGGGAGCCAAGGTTCCAGCCACGACCGATGTTCATTGTCTCATTCCAGTATGTCCCAGTCTCTTGAGGACAGCACCCAGTTTGCAGAGCCATCATCAGACCATGCTCTGAGCCATAAATCTGAAGATACCCATACTATAAAGCAGAAGCTTGCACTCCGCTTAAGCGAACGGAAAAAGGTGATAGATGAACAAGCTTTCCTGAGTCCCGGGAGCAAAGGGAGTACTGAGTCAGGCTACTTCTCGAGATCAGAAAGCGCAGAGCAGCAGATCAGCCCCCCAAATACCAATGCAAAATCTTATGCAGAAATTATCTTTGGGAAATGTGGTCGGATTGGGCAAAGGACTGCGGCATTAGGTTCAAACACAACCCAGGGGTTCCCGCACCTGTCTACTGAAGAGAAACCAAGTATGGTACCATTATCTGTGCCTAGAACACAGGTTATTGAACACATCACTAAGCTAATTACAATTAATGAAGCTGTTGTTGATACCAGTGAAATAGATAGTGTTAAGCCTAGAAGAAGCTCTTTATCTAGACGTAGCAGCATTGAATCTCCAAAGTCTGGTGTGTACAGAGAACCGTTTCAGTTCGATATCAAGTCTGGTTCCAGTAGCCAGTTGGATGCATCGAAAGTGTTGACATCCCACAGTGAAAAAATTAAGCCCGAACAATCATTGTTGTCACTTCAGCAATCCCACAGTGCCACAGAGACAGTGCCTCTCCTAAGAAGCCACTCAATGCCTTCTGCTGCATGCACTATAAGCTCCCCACACACCTTTAGAGGTAGCTATTCATTTGATGATCACATCATGGAGCCTGAAGTCTTAAGCCGCAGTCAAGCATTTTCTTCCCATCCGCGAATGCTAAAACGACAACCAGCTATTGAGCTACCTTTGGGAACAGAATATGTCTCAGAGGAGGTTAGCTCTGCGAACAAAGAAACTGTTTCCAAACCTCCAGAGGAGCCTGAAACCAAGGAAAGCGAACTTACCAAAAAGTCACGGAAGGGTCCGAAAGTTAAAGGGTTCATGTACGAGTGTAACATATGCGGTGCTCGGTATAAGAAAAGGGACAATTATGAAGCCCATAAGAAATATTACTGTTCAGAACTTCAGCTTTCAAAACCTCGTTCTTCCACTTCCCATCATACCTCTTCAGAGACTGAGAAAGGCGTTGCGGATCCTGACACGTGGCCCCAGGTGATGCATTACAAACTGGGGAGCAGTTTGGAGCTCACCCCGCTCCGAAAAAGACGAAAGGAAAAGAGCCTCGGTGATGATGAGGAGCCTCCAGCTTTCGAGTTGACTGACACTCCCTCTTCCAGTACGGGACCGGGGACCCAGTTTGCCAACCCAGCATCATCTGACGTCGCTTTAAACCTGACCCGTGAATCCATCAAGTCACCAGCAGATCCGGGTAAATCTGCACCTTCTGATGTCAGTGCCAGCTTTCATTCCAGGAACACCAAACCAGCTCCAGGTGTAGAGGGCAAAGAGAAAAGGACAACCTCCAAGGAGATCTCTGTCATTCAGCATACAAGCTCCTTTGAGAAGTCTGACTCTGTTGAGCAGGCAAGCGGCTTGGAAGGAGAAGAGAAGCCCTTGACACAGTACTCTTCTCAGCCTACACCACAGCACAGCCGACCCCCTCACTCCCTGCAGCCCAAGCTGGTACGCCAGCCCAACATCCAGGTCCCGGAGATTCTGGTCACAGAAGAGCCTGACAGACCAGAAATGGAGCCAGAACCTCCTCCGAAAGAGCCAGAGAAAACAGAGGAATTTCAGTGGCCACAGAGGAGCCAGACCCTTTCTCAGCTCCCCGCAGAGAAACTTCCACCGAAAAAGAAGAGGCTGCGGCTGGCAGAAATGGCTCAGTCCTCTGGAGAGTCCAGTTTTGAATCAGTCTCTCTCACCCGAAGCCCAAGTCAGGAAAGCAGCATATCCCACAGCTCCAGCCACTCCGTGTCATTTGATCGTGAAGATCATGGCAAGTCGGAGTCGACCAGCCAGCCTTCTGAATCCCACCCAAAGCCTCCTGGCGTTGGCTCACATATGTTGATGGTACCAAGCCACCATCATCATTCCAGAGAAATGCGGAGATCCGCTTCTGAGCAGACACCAAATGTGTCCCATCCTTCCCAGATGTCAGAGACCCGCAGTAAATCATTTGACTACGGGAGCCTGTCGTCTACTCCTGCCTCAACCTCTGGTCCCTCAACCTCCTCAGCTCCACAGGAGAGACGGAAATGCTTTCTGGTTAGACAAGCATCCCTCACCAGACACCCAGAGCATGAGCCAGACTCGGCCCCAACTGGCCGGCCAGAGACAGAAGATCCAATTCCTTTGTCAAGTAAATCTCCTTCAACAAGTTTGCCCCATCAGCCAACATCTTCCTCCCCTTTGCCCTCTCATGGTACTTACCCGAGTGAAAAGAGTCAGCCAAAAGACAGTCCTCAGCCAGCCTATACCCAGCCATACACAGAAGCTCTGCAGGTGTTTCATCATCCCGTTCCACAACTCACCCTGCATGAAAAGCAGTTCATGTCCCCACAGGTTTCTATCTTTCCTTACCAGCATCTCCTGCCGCAGCCAGGGCAGTCTGCAGAGCTCTTCACTGCACACACTATGTCTGACATCCTCTCTGCTCAGTTCACCATGCCTCAGATTCCTCCCTCCATATTCCAGACCCCACCGCTGCCTCTGCCGCAAACGCTCATCCACCCAGGCCCGCTTCATATCGCTCCTCCGTTAATGTCTCACCCTGCCGAGGTGCCCTTCAGGCAGCATCCTTCATTCCTGCCCGTGCATTACCCTGTATCCTCACCAATCCCTTCAGCCTTTTTTCTGCCTCTTCAGTCTCAGTTTGCTCTCCAGCTGCCAGGTGAAGCTGGTGGACCTTTACCACAGATCAAATCCAGTTTATTCCCAGCAGCAGGAACCTCCAGTCTTTCCCCGTGCACAGAATATGGCTCAGAGAGTCAGTTGCATCCTCTGACCTGCACAGCAAGTCCTCCGGTGTCTGTGTCCACATCTCAGCTCGTCATTCCTACACGGTCGGACCCAATGGTGTCTCTGGTGGTCCCCGTTCGCATACAGACAAATATGCCATCCTATGGGAGTGCAATGTACACAACACTTTCCCAGATCCTGGTCACTCAGTCCCAGTGCAGCTCCTCTTCTATCGTCCTCCCCAAATTTGATGATCGCCAACCCAAGGGTACCCTGGTCTGTAGTGCTGATGTTCATGGACTAGGTTTCGATCTGGCACAGATGATCACAGAGGATCAAAGAAGCCTTTTCCAGAGCCCGTATCTGAGAGTGCCCTTGCCCTTACCAGAACGAAAAGGCTATATGCCACTCACCTCCCCATCAGACAGCGTCCTTGGACTGGAAGGAGGCCCATCAACAGTTGGTGGAAGTAAAAGGATGCTCTCTCCAGCTGGTAGTTTGGAGCTGACAATGGAAACACAACAGCAGAAGAGAGTGAAAGAGGAGGAAGTCTCTGAAGCAGAAGAGAAGTTGGAAGTGGTGAAGCCACCCAATGCAATAGAGGAAGGGAAAAAGCAGGATAAATCTCACTTTCTTGCAGAAAGTCAAGGCAGGGTTGAGGTTGAGACACCATCTAGTTTGTCCTTAGAGCAGTCAGAGCCAAAGGAAGTCCCAAGTACTTTGCAGCAAGCTGTGTCCCATTCAGGTTCTCCAAGTTTTGAGGCACTGGAAGAGTATAAGCAGCCAGCTGGCAAACAGTTCCTCAGCAAGGCACCTTTGCAATCTGTGAAGAAAGAAGACTCCAAAGAATTGGTGGAGCGGTCTCCATCAAACCCTCCCAGCCCTGCACCTCTGTCTGAGGTCACTCATAGTGCAATGAAGTCTCGAGAAGGTACAGATATGAAGAAGGTACTTCAGTTCCCCAGTCTCCACACAACCACTAATGTCAGTTGGTGCTATTTAAACTACATAAAACCAAATCATATCCAGCAAGTTGATCGACGCTCTTCAGTGTATGCCAGCTGGTGTATCAGCTTGTATAACCCCAACCTTCCAGGTATATCCACTAAAGCAGCCCTCTCCCTCCTGAGGTCCAAGCAGAAGGTGAGCAAGGAAACCTACACCATGGCTACTGCTCCACGTCCAGAGGCAGGCAGGCTTGTCCCGTCCAGCTCCAGGAAGCCAAAAATGACAGAGGTAATGCAATCCTATATATTTCTCCTCATCCATTTGGATACATGGGAAGAGGGGGATGAGGGACGGGGAATTGCTGTTCTTAGTTTAATAGGAGTTTATTCATCCCTCTCTCAGTTTGGTAAGCGCTTGTTCTCAGTCAAACTTTTAGAATGAAGAAGCTCAAACCCACTGTAATAAAAAACAAATATAAAGAAAGAAAGGCAAGCCTGCATCAAGGCAATGTGCCATATTTCTGTTCTCTGGTTTCTACTTGCCTTGTAATCAAAAGAGCATGTAGGAATCACCACTGCACCATGAACTGCCACTGCTCAAGCACAAAGGATTAGACTGATTTGCATTTGTCTTGATATTTCAAATAGCTTTACAACTTTTTATTCCCATCTCTTTTTTTTTTTTTTTTAATATAAATGCTGTTATAATTCCCTACATTTTGCATGTTATAAATGAAAAAGGATTACCTTGGGAAAATGGGATTCTGTCTGGTTGTGCATCTGCTGATCTCACATTAACGAACATGGAGAGGTGTGCTTAAAAGTATTTAAAAATATTAAAGGGAGATTTGCAAGTGTATTTAAGCCCCCAAAGAAGCATAAAGACATGCAGTGACATTTGTAAAAGTGCCTCAATAGGTTAGACGTGGAGTCTTGTTAAAACACCCGTGTCATCTGGTCCATTTAATTGATGTCCTTGGCTCTCTACCTGCTTTTCCAGGCATCTAAGGACACTTTATAACTGGTCTTCAGAGTTAAGAGGAGTGAGGCGACAGCTTCCCTGAGGCAGAGCTCACCAGAGGCATTGGCCATATGAGCACAGAAGTGTTTAAGGCACTTCTGGTAGCTGTCTTATGTTATGTAGCTCCTTCTGAGGCCAGACTTTTCCCTCTTGGTTAATGCTGAACCATACAGATCCCTTTAATCCAGATCATGTTCATGTAGATTAGCAAACAGAATTGCTCTAAAGATTTTGCAGTTTGATATTCATCTCAAGTCAATTTATATTGATGGATGATTCATTTTATTTCTGTATCATGAAATGAACTCTGAATATTAAATTTATCATAATCGTTGCTGCAGCTGCTGCTTATAAATATGTCTTAAAATACACAGTAGAGTCACTTTGATTCAATAAATCTTTATTTCTCTTCAGCATTTCCATGATACTTCTGCAGAAATCCAAAAGACAGAATTTCCAGGGGCATAGGGGCAAATAATCACCTGTGCAGTGCAATAACCACATTAAGGCCTGATATTTATGCACTCTTTTTCAAAGGATTTTATCTGAACGGTGTCATAGCACCCTTGATTTAATTCTCTAATAGAAGTGCCTGTGCTCCTCTGAGCTTTGCTCTTTGACATGGTGCTAAAATGCACACCGAGTGTGTGTTGCAGAAATATGAGACCCTCATGCCCTGAAGTTAAATGTTAAGCTCTCGACAGGAGTGGTTCAGCCCTTAACCAACAAAATACATATGTCACTGCATTCATTGTCTCAAAAGACTTAAAAATCTTTTAGACAAAACCTTAGAAGCTGACTGGTGGTGAAAGTTAAGGTTTTCATGGTACAGTTTGCAAGAGTAAGAGTTTCTCCTGCCAAATTCACCTAGAAAATGGTGTAGCCGAAATCTAACATTAATACCTGCTGCTTGAAGGAGGGCGGTTTGCAGAAATTATGCTAATTTCAATGGAGATAAATTGACCTCATGCCAAGCAGAGAAATAATTTTTGATTAGATGATCAGTGGGAGTGAAATGCTCGGTTCAGTTTTTAAAATGCTTACAACTGGCACAGATTAGGAAGCCGCGTCGCCGGTTTCTCAGGAAGATGCGATTAACGGGAGCTGCCTGGCAGTAGCATCCATCAAAGGTTGAAAGTTCAACCTTCAGTTAACTCTGCTCTAGCTATTTCCCTTAAATATTTTCTTCTTCATGTAACTATAAGTTGTCAGTCAACCCAACAGAAAATGTAAAACAGCTCTAATATTTTGTACAATTATGCATGCAGTGAGCTATCAGCACAATAGTACTGTATATACTGTCTACGTACTTGGCTTGGTTTTTAAATTACCAGTGGGATTTACTGAGCAATTCAATTCTGAAGTGACTGTAAGCTCCAGCATGCATGTAGGGATGGCTAATTACACTGTATCGGGCTTGCACATTTTGTAAATTAAACGAAATTGTAAAGGGGATAGTAGTGACTGTACGATTTTGGCTCTCTGGTGCCTTTCATCTGTCTATGTTTTGTGCTTTCAAAAGTTGCAATAAACAAACCTTATGCTACATCTAGAAAGTCAATTGTTTTGTATTCCTCAGTACATAAGGAATGGAACCGGGAAGGTTCTCACTAGTGTTGTTACAAGCGTGGAGCTCATATAAGGAGGTGAAGGCCAAGGTTTAATTTTTGAAGGTGCTCAGTGTGTCTCCTGCCACTGATTTCCTCCGAGCACAGACGTCCCCGTGCCCAGAGACAGCAGTTGAGACTGTTTCTGCTGTTAAATTGTTGCTTCCTGGCACTGTTCTGGCCTGGCTGATAGCCCTCTCCCAGGAAGTTCCTGGGCACATTTTGGGACATAGGACAGGACAGGGACCATTCCCAGGAGGTAACTAGGAGGGGTATGTGGGTCTGATGGTGTGGATGAGGGCTAATCTGGGCGAGCTCACCCCAGGGGCAAAGAGCAGCCCCGGATGCATCTAATGCTCTAAGCCAAACTCCTGAAATTATTGGGTAAACATGAAATGTTTGACCTCAGTTTTGCAAAGCTGCTTTTTAGCAAGTCCCTCCCTTCTCCAGTTAAGAACCTGGTGGTGGTACCAGCAGCATGCTGTGGTGGGGGCTGGGTTATATCCCACTGAATTTGGTGTCTCAGTTGGAGCTACTCACTCTCTGGCTTCCCATATAACCATGGGAGACAACGAGGCACCTCTTGGGTGATTCATTCCCCCTTAAGATAAGTGTCTAAGGTAGGGCAGATGAATCACCATTGAGAGCTGCCACCCTTTCCAGCAACCGTAAAGAGTCAAGGGTGACCAGCTCAGCTTTAGACTTCTGCCAGTTCGTTGGCCAAAATCCCTCTAATAACCCCGGTCTCTCAAATGCCTTCACTCTGTTTCCATAAATTATATGTAAAACAAGGATATGGGTAATTCAATTGAATTTCAAAGGTATTTTTGCACTTGTGTATAACGTAACCTGGGTGAAAGGCAATCTCCTTTCCTCTTTCAGAGCTTTGGAGACCCCTTTTATTTGTTGTACAGGGGCAACATCCTAAGATTTCATTCCAGATGTGGAGAGCTGCCCTTGCATCGCACAGAGCTAGAGAGGCAGCTGAATTGCTTAGGTCCATATTCTATAAAAAAATCCATTAAATGTGCTAGATGAGATGTCAGTGCATGACTTAAACCTTCATCTAAACAAGGGGTGGCAATTTTAACAGTGGAAAAACAAATTTTACCCTGGGAACATTTGGGGAGGTTGAGGATTATTTTCTCCCGTTGGTTTTGTGGCTTTATGCTGCACCCTTGGCAACAGGGCTTCACTGAAAGGAAATCACCCGAGAGCTTTGACTGTCAAGTGATTTATATCAAGTTTAGATGGCTAAAGTCCAAATTTGTGTGAATGTGTGTGCATGTGGGGGAAACCCAAAGGTTGAGGTTAAATATATGAATTCTGCAGATGTCTCCACTCTAGACCTTTGTAGACGTATATATTAGAGAGAGGACTATCCAAGGACAGAGCAGTGAATTTGGGAACAGAGACCCATGGCTCCACTACATGCTCAGAGTCACCCCAGCCAAGCTCTTGTCTGTATGCCTCAGTTTTTTAGTTGGCAAGAGCTGGATAATATTGAGCCACCAGATGCAGGGGGTGATTTAAAAACTTGTAAGAGGTCACATAACCAGAATGGCTCAAAATCCAGAGGCAGAGGCCTTGTTTGTTAAGAGGATGTGCTACTGCACTTAGCTGTCAGGAGCAGCGTGTGTGGTGGGCTGCTGGCTTTTTCTGAGGCTGTTTGGTCTGTGTCTGTCTTAGAGTGATTTTTTATGTAATCACTGATTGTTTTGCTCTTTTGGGGAGATAGGTTCATTTGCCTTCGCTCCTTTCTAATGAAGGTCGAAAAGATATAACTAGACCTGAGAAAGAAGAGGATAAAAGAGGAAAATCAGAAGAAGAGGCTCTTGTAACCAAAAGAGGGGAGCCAGTCAGGATCAAGATCTTTGAAGGAGGGTAAGTGTCTCATTTTATTTCTCTTTTTGTGTCACAGTTGTATAGGAGTTACTGATAACAATGATGGAAAGTCAGTGAAGGTGCCATGTGAAGGTGAGCAGGAGGCCAGATATAGTTGCCTTTCAGCTTCCTTTTTACAGCCGCTGTAAAAATCTGGCCCTTGAGATCTGTAGCTTCTCTGGACTGCATTAATTTCTTTTTCTTTTTTTTTTTTGAGTTGTCTTTAATTTAGCAAGCACCTCAATCTCTTTTCTGAGCGGGTGGTTGAGTGAAGATGGCTGCACAATACACAAATACATCTTGTAGCTGTCTCTGATGTGACAGGGTGTACTCCGAATCTTCTAAATCTTTCCAGAGCCCTCTCCTGAAAATGATGTTCCTAATGGTTGTTGCCATTATAAGGAGGATCTGGTGAGATCTTTTCTGATGCCTGGGTTTTGGGTGGGGGAGAAAAGAAGGATTCTATTTATGTGATTTTAATCATGCCCAACCAAAGTAGCTCAAACCAGAATGGATGCAAGGTCCAAATTTGATGTGTATCTTAATTCTTGGCTCCAGGTAATTCAGAGTACTCTTTAGTAATTCAGCACTGGTCTAATACTGTTTAACTCTTCAAAAGTAAAGAATCAGGTAATAAGTAGTGTGTCTGTGGGATACAATTAAAGATCATCCTTCCGGTGTGTTGCAGAGGAGGCCAAAGAGATGTAAGAAATCCCTCACAGAATTCATTACTTCTGCTCTTGCCATTGGGTGTTCTTGGTTTTTGTGTGTCAGAAAAAGGCTTTAATTAGTCAGTGGTTGTGGTTTTCTGCTGCTACCCATTGAAGTTTGGGTTTATTTCAAAATATTTCATTAGCAGATGAGCAAACTAGCTAACCAAAAGAGTAAAATAGCAGTTTGGGAAAGGAAACCTGCTTGTTTGCTCTGGAGAACTCACCTGTCACCCAGATGCAGGCACTCTGGACCCAGCTCAGGGTTAGGTACGTGTTGGCAGTGAGTGGTGGATGCAAGAGCTAAAGTAGTGGCAACCTATAATGCTTATGAACTGAAGTGATTTAGGGAGGGAGCCAGGAAATGACAAGAAAGCAACAGACTGAGAAGTATGATGGGTTCTGTATGTTGCCATCACCCTCCTGTAGCAGATGGGACCCATGGGACAAGCCGAGCACAGGGTTTTGTTGCCTTAAAGCCCATGAGAAGCCTCTCTTCCCCTTGACTGGGCTGTCCGGGAGCTGTGACTGCCTCAGGGCAACTCTTGCGCTCCTTCCTAGACGTGATTAAAGAGGCTCAGCATTAACGTGAATGAAAATCACCCTGCCCCTGGCAGACCAGCTCTGGGGAGGTTTTTTTTGTGCTCGGTGCTGGCTACATCCCCCACAACGAGCCATGTCTCCTGCGTTTAGGCAGGGAGGATCTCGGCATCCCCCCGCCCAGCACAACGGATGTGGAGCCACATTTTTCTAACTGACAGACACAAAATAAAGCAACTTTTCCGACATGTTCTGTGTTAAGCCAGCATCAGGGAATGTATTAGTCATCCTGAATGTATGCTATGTTTTATTTTAAAGTTCCTGTAGCACTTAAGGCAGCCGTCCTTCTGGATGCGAGACAGAATATAGTAGCTGTTTAATGCCAAGCACAGGCACTAATGGAACACACCAGGTCGCAGAAATAAATTTTCTATGCAAATTACATGGCATATGCACTGCTAAGAGGTCAGGAAGGACGGGCTGTTCTCCCGAGATGCATGGTGCCTACCTGGGGGTCCGTGACTAGTTCTCACAAGGTTTCTGATGTGGAATCATTCAGCCTCAGCAGCCTGTGTCTGCAAGGATGTTTTCTTGCAGGGCAGGAACAAGCCTGCTGATGAATCCACGGGGTGCCTAGTGCTTTGTGCAAGATGCTAAATGGATCAGACCCCTTTCCTGGCCATCTCTAGAAAATGGTTTACAAAAAGGACATCCATTCTCAAGACATTATTTCACCGTCTTTTTTTTTTACCCCTCATAAAAATTTCCTCCTTGTCTCATTTTCCCCCTTATTTATTGGTTTCACATGGCCTGCTGCTGGCTAGACCCATCCTTGCAGTGGGATGCAGTATGTTTCAGATCTTTTGAAGCCATCCCGTGCTTTGTTGACTCAACCAAGGAGGGAGATTATAAAGCAATTCAAGTGTTCCCATACAAGATGAACTTGCTGCAGCTCTTGTAGCTCCTTCTTCCCCTCAGTTTTATTTTCTTTAGAGCTCTTGCCTTTCTCAATGCCATTTGAGACACTGCTTTTCCCTTTGTACAGTTTTCTGGCCTCCCTGACCCCAGAGCTGCCTTTTCCCCATTGCTACATCTGCCAGGACCAGCTCTGCTACTTCCCCCATTGCTGTCCAACTGACTGGCTAGAATCATATTTCTTGGCTTTCAGAGGAGACCAGATTTCATACTTTTATCATACCCACTGCCCATTTATAAGGAACCAACTGATGAACCTGCCAGAGTCTCTTGGAGCACTGTGGGGAGCTTGGCTTCCCTTGCAAAATCTCTCTCACTTGAACATGTGTCCTCCCCAGCTGTGAAAGTAGATGGTTGCCTTACTCATGTTGTCCCACTGGCAAGTGTTTTAGAAACAGCAGCTTGCAGATTCTGTGAGATTGAGGTACATTTAGACCTGGGTTTGGGATCAAGTCTCAGTAATGCCACACATGGGGTGTGCTCAGGCTCAGTTTCTTCCTTTGTCACCTTTTTCATGAAGGATGTCAGTTGGCCCCTATGGTTTCATCACAGGATATGGTTTAGTGGCCACTGGGGCTGTCAAGAGGACCCGGGTGCTGGAGATGTTCAGGTTCTGTTGAATTCTCCTGGCATTTCAGCATCTACCTTCCTTGGACTCCTGTGGAGAAGAGGGCTAGTTGTGTCTCTGGTTTCTTGGGAACTGCAGGAGGGAGGTACATGGTTCTGCCTTGACTTTTCCATGGTTAAATGTAGATGGGATCCACAGAGCTTTCTGTTGGGCTCCTGTTTAATGAACAAATTCCTCTTGGAGAACAAGTCTTAAGATCATCCCATATGTAATTTCAGCAGTGACTTTTACTTCCAGCCCTGAAATTTCAGAAGACGGGGTAGACCTCCATCACAGTCAGCATTCGCTCCACACCATGAGCACATCCCATGGGCTTGATTGCAAAGGAGACGGGGCGTTATTTAACATCCCACACAGACTGGACTGGGAGAACCATTCCATTAAGCAGTCAGGTCAAAGTTTGTATTCCTGAAGAAGCTAATAAAAATATCTGTTGGACTTGTCCTGAGGGATATTGTGGTGGTTTTGAGCGGTGAAAATGATCTTTGAAGGTCAAGTTGGCCAGCACTGCTGCAGGAGAAGAGCTGTGATTCCTCAGTGGCTCTGTGTCACATTTGTCAATCTGCTTTGGTACTTTGGAGGCACCAGGCCCATTCTGAAATCTTACATCATGAAACTGTAGATTGGTATCGACCTGATTTGAGAGTGAGGTCTGTGGTGGTATCATGATCTTGTCAGGGAAATGTTGCCTGTTTACTGTGCATTAGCATTACCACGATGAAATCTGATAGTGGTGGGGTAGTTACAGTCAATATATGTTCTTCTCTTTCATAGCCAAACTCTCTGTGCTTTTATGGGGCCTTATTGCACTATTTGATTGCATCTAGAAGGGAAAGGAATACCAAGATATAGAAGGTTAAAGACCACTAACCTTAACTGACATCCCCAAACCAGGGTCATGTAAAATGTACATCAAAAGGAAAGCTCTCTTTGGAAAAACCCTTATGGCTGCAGCCTTATGGTTGCAGACCCAAGAATCCTGGTCACAGTATCCCATATGAATGAATCCCATATGTATAAATCCACACATGAGCTTGAAGAAGCCGTGGTGATGTAATGTTCCGTATCTTTTAACTTTAAGAAGGATGCCCATAGTGCTGTTGTGACCCACACTGCTCTAGTCATCAGTTTGGTCTGACTCAGATATGAATCCAAGTCCTTCACTCTTTGTCCCCACCAATACGTTAACAGAGAGCTGCAGGTTCAGCAGCCATGGGATTTTCTGAGCTGGGGTCCTGAACCCCCACCTTAAATCACTTCTCCCTTCGCCTGAGCAAACCCCTTCCCCTCTACAGTACAAATAACTGGGAAATTGTCAAATAACTGGGGGTTTGTATTAGATTTGACCATTGCATTCCCCGGAGAGCTCTGGGCTGGAGGGGCAGGGACTGTTGCGTCACACTGTCCCCTGTCTCCACGCTGTGGAGTTGCCGATGGGATTTTAGGAAGCAGTAAGAAGATGGAGTCGTACGTCTTCCTCCCTTCACCCATCCAGCGAGAGACTTTCCCTGTGGTTGAAAGAAAATGGGGAAGCTTTGGGACTGTTTTATCATACTTGAACATGGCTGCTAAATAGTGGATGCATAAGCAAAAAAACCCGAACCCCATGGGGGACCCCTTAGCTGGATGCAAACCTGCCACCCCCCAGCTCTCCCCAGTTCTTGCCACTGTGGGCTCATAGGGATCTGTGGTTGGCTTCTCTGGTGTGATCTCACTCCATGTCTATGACCGGCCACAGAAACTGCAGCTCCCACTACCCACTGACACACGCCTCATGGAAAATCCCTGGCACAGCAACACGAGGGTTTTATTACCCCAGAGAAAGCCTCGCTGTTAAACAAGCAAAGTTCCTCAGCATGTAACTCCAAACCCTTGCGTCGGACCCGGTTCGTTCAGGGGATTTCCTTTCCTGCTTAGATGGGTTCTAAGAATTCACCATGTTTATTTTGAAAGAAGTCATTAATCCCAAAGACACTCACTTGAGCACACACGTTAGTGGCAGCGGAGGAATCGGAGCAAGCTGCTGTCTGTAGCACATCCTGCTGCCACGCGCGAGAGATAACGCCTGGTGTTCCTTCATTTACCTACAAACCTGCCACAATCCTGGAGGTGAACTCACTTCACAGCCTCAGGGCAGTGCCTCAAATGGGCATATGTATCTGCAAAACAGGGCTGGTCTTAAATAATAATATTTTACTCTGTATGCTCCACCTAGGTATACGCAAAGAATTCCTGTTATTTGCATTTTTAAGGAAAAGGGGCTTTCCTGAGACTGGCTGCTTTACACAGAAGGGAGAAATTGGTGTTAAAATTTTCCTGTTAGGGTTAGTGGTGTCAGACTGACCACTTGGCATTAATTTGAAGATCCTGTGGGGTTTGGTTGCTGGATTTTCCCTGTCTTGCGAAGTGCTGAGCAGGCATTGCTATGCTCCATTTGGGCAGCCCTGCGGCTGCACAGCCCTTCAGAAAATCTGTTCCTCCATGTGGCAAGCTGCTCTCTGAAATGGGATTTTAAAGTCTGAAAGCATTGGGTTGTGCAAAGGTGTTTATCCTGCTTCTGCAATGACCTTTGGAAAAGAGAAAAAAAAAGGAAGAAAATGTTTCTTATACGTGGAAATTTTTGATTTTTTTTTTTTTTCAGATAGGACATTACATGAAGGAGAGCTTTTAGCTTTCATGCCACTGGCTTTGAGACTGGCAAGGACAGCCCTAATGCTAATTAACCAGCTTGTGTTGGGGATGCTGGGAAAAGGAAAAGGAAGAGCATACCCTGATTTTGTTAATACTCTTATGAAAAGAGTCTGTTTCCCTCTAAATGGCTGGTTTCTGGGGTTGATAACCACGAGGGTTGGGTACAACCTGAAAGGTGATGATGCTAATGCTCACCAGGATCCATCACTGTGGGTACGGGGGGCTCCAAAAGGAGCAAGGACAACCCTCATTTCTCATGCCCATTAAAGGAACATAAGGTCTCTTTTGAGCACCATACGTTTACACTGTCTCTCTCTTTTTTTTTTTTTTTTTTTCATAGCACAAGCAAAGCACATTTTCTGCTTAAAAAGCTAACAGTCCAAAGGAGACAAGGTGCAGGATGGCAATTTAAGGAAGGACAGAGTTGTGAATTTTACCAATTCTGACAAGACAAAAGGAGAAATTGTTTGAAGAGACAGGTTTACAGGCAGTGAGAAAGGCAGCTTGAGAAATACATTCAGGAATAGCAGCAGAGAAAAATAGCAACCAGAGAAAAAATATTTTCAAAATGAAAGGATTATATGCTTTTTGCTTTGAAAATCATTGCATTCTTACTTTAAATTGTCTTTAGAAACTAATTAATATGAAGAAAAGATTCTATGTGACTTAAAGCATGCTTTTCCCTATCATAATATATCTTCGTGAAAATTTGGATTTTTTTTTCTTTTTAATTTCAGGTTCGATTTGAAAATTATATTTTCCCCTGATAATTCAGGGAGCAGTCAAACTGAAACGTAATTTTTTTCAGTAGTCTGTTCTGGAAATCTTTTCTTGGATTGGGAGGGGCAAGGTAGATGGCAGGAAACAGCGGCTGGAAGAGGAGTAAAGTGAGAAGTTTGTGGGCAGAGTCAGGGCAGAGAGCAGCAAAGGGAAGGTGGAACTTATTGACTCCGACTCTGGACCCTCAGCCCGTCTGCTCTTTGCACGCTGCTGCGAGATGTGTGAGCTCCGGGCGGCGTGTCTGGGAGAGCTGACACATTCCCTTTGCAGGGAAAGTGTAGGACGGGTCTGTAACGGCGCCAGTTCCCCAACCTGCCACTCAGCAGATGGTGCTGCATGCCAAGAGCTCTTGTATAAGAAACCTTGTATAACATAGAAATAACCTCGGGTTATTAACTTTAAAACAGGTTATTAATTTCTGTCGGGAGCAGCTTCTGGTTGTATAACCATGGCTGAAGTATCTTGCAAGATCCCAAATGTTTTATCTTTGGGACAGAGTTCAGGGCTTGAAGCTTTCTATATTTTCCTTGCTTTCTTTATATTTTCCTTCCTTTTATGACAGTACATGCACCTTGTGAGTTGACAGTATCCCCTGAACATTTACAGGGCCTGAACAGTGCCTGTATTGGGTACTGGTGAGGCCCCACCTCGAGTACTATGTCCAGTTCTGGGTCCCTTACCACAAAAAATACATTGAGGTGCTGGAGCTGAACAGCACCCCTGAAAAGGGCAACAGAGCTGGTGAGGGGTCTTGAGCACAAGTCTGCTGAGAAGAGGCTGATGGAGCTGGGGGTGTTCAGTCTGGGGAAGAGAAGATTGCGGGGAGACCTTCTCGCTCTCTCCAACTCTCTGAAAGGAGGGTGTAGCCAGGGAAGGTCGGTCTCTTCTCTCAAAGAACAGGCAATGGGAGAAGAGAAAATGGCCTCAAGTTGCACCAGGGGAGGTTCAGATTGGATCTTAGGAAAAATTTTGACACTGATGTGCTCTAGGCAATCCTGCTAGCAGGGAAGCCGGACTAGATGATCTCTAGAGGTCCCTTTCAACTCTGTCAAATCCATGAATCTGTGAAAGGGTTATTAAGCCTTGGAATGGGCTGCCCAGGAAAGTGGTTGAGGCACCATCCCTGGAGGTATTTAAAAGACGGGATGACATAATGCTTAGAGACATGGTTTAGTGATGGTTTTTATTGGTTACATTGATGGTTGGACTAGATGATCTTAAAGGTCCCTTCCAACCTAGACAGTTCTATGATTCTGTGATTCTGAAGCACCCGTGCAATGTGAATCAGCATCATTCACATCCAATCTACTCTGCTACCTCCTTTGGTTTCCCCTTATGGATGCAGGTAGAAAAAAACATGAAATCCTGCATATGTTTTGATGAACTAAGCATGGACCTACCCTCTGTTATCATCCTAGCCCTGATACAACTAGATGAAAAAATATTTGCAAGCACATGGACCCCTGTGCTATTCATGCTTTGGGTGCCATGGTGACTGGCCATCCCTTCACCACCTCCACCTTGGCTCCCGGATGCAGGGTGTCCCCATGTGCCAATGTCTTGGAGCACTAAGGATGCCTTTTCTTCAATACCAGCTGTGTTTGTGCTGAGCAGTTCCTGAACAGCCTGTTCCCTGGCCTCCTGAACACATCCTGGAGACAGCGAGTGGTGGTGAGAGCAGAGAAGTGTGACTTGGGGATGGTGGACTCGTGACTCGCTGTGACTCTTGGATAAGACATTCTCCTCCCTGCACTTCAAATTCTTTGTAGTGAGAGGGGACGCACAAACTCACCTACTGCTAAGCCTGATTATAGTATGTCTTCAAAATGTCTTAATATTCCTCAGTGGGAATTGTTAATGTTTCCTGTCTTGACTATCTCATCACTTAACACATTTGGTTCATTCTGTAGCTTATTCCTGTTTTCCCAGGAAATTTGACAAACACAGAAGGATTTAGTCTAGATTGTTGTCTGGTTTTCTTTATTATTTTTTCCAAATTATTTTTGCCTGCACAGCCAACCCACTTTCTTGACACGTCCTGCTGGCAGGCACTCTTAATGCAGCTTGAAGCTAATTTCCCACAGCCAATTATCATAAAATGTTATTTCCAGTTTCCTCTCTGACCTTGTCTGGGATGCTCAACTTTCTGCAGGGATTTCTTTCCTCCTAAGTAATGATCCCTGTAAGCAGCCAGCCAGCCAACCCTTGGGCTTCCCCAGTCTGAAATGGTTAGGGTGGCGCAGAGTCTGAGCGTGGTCTTTGGGTGGAAGATGATGCTCTCCCTGAGTCCAGCATTCCTGGTAGGGTTTTCACAGCCTCTTGTGCCACTCACTGTGACTTTTGTCTTTGTGTAACACCAAGAGAAGAATTCCCAGTTGCTTTCAGCTCAAATAATGAGAAAAACAGATTTAATAAACAGTATCAAACAAAAAGATGCCTTTTATACCTTGTACAGGTCCCTGGGATACCTGGCGAGGGCAAACCTTTCTTGCTGGTGTTGGGCTGTGTCTTATCTATCTGGAGAATGAAGAGTGCTCCAGCTGCCAGGCTTGTCAGTCTCCTGTGGTAGCATTAAATAAACTAAAAATCTGCTAATAATTGTATTCTTTTCTATCAATTACTTTGCTTATAACACGTTGTAGATCCTAGGATCAGTCCAGGTAGATAGAGATGCAGCCTCTCTTCTGCAGGATCTGAGACCAAGAAGAGTGTGTCCCTGGGGTGTGACAGGGCACAATTTTCTTTCCTTCTTCAGTGGAAAGAGAATTTCAGGTCATTGCAAGCAAAGAGGAAGAAAGAGACCACTGCTTGCTGGGGATGTCTCTTCTATTCCCTGCAGAGGGGAGAGACTTGTGACCCTGGAGATCACCCTACATCCCTGTCTCAGTCATCCCTTTGCGAAAATGGGGGCAAAGTTGAGGATCGCAATAATGGGTGTTTCATTTTCAGACCTCATGCCTTTCCTCGGGGCTGGTTAGACCATTCCTTAGATCTTCAGCATTGGCTCTTTCCTGGACATGCATTTCCTGGAAATGCAATTTCATTTAATTTCTGGGACTGGGGTTTGCTCATGGAACCATGTGTGCACTGCTCCAGAGCCCTTCTTTATGGTGAGGGCATAAAGTGGGTAGGGTCTCAGAGGGGGAGAAGATCAACATGGGGAAGAGGACCCTGTCATTCCAGGTAGTGAGAGTCCAAGGATGGATGCCATGTGCTGGCACGTGTTTTATACCAAAGAGTTACAAAACAAAATGGACAAACAGCGTTTGGAGCAAAAAATGCCAGTGAGTGTCACAGGTCCAGGGCTGTTGGTGGAGCAGTGCATGACAGATGGGAGAAAATGTGACATCTAACAGCAGATGAAGGGACACACAGGTTATTTACACAGGTAAGGGGAAGGCAGTGGAAAGGAAGGGTATGATTTAATCAGATACTTTTGGCAGCTGAACAGGGATGGAGAGAGGTAGAAATTGGTTAGAAGGTAAGAGATTACAATTATCCAAGCAGAAGAGGGTCAGGCTGGAAGATCTGAGCTCTCACAACAAAGAGGGAGTGTGTGGGATGGAGAGGAAGATGGGAAAAGCTGGTGCCAGCAAAGAAGTGGTGAGAAAGAGAGGATGAGGGTGAGAGATGGTCTCAGGATAGGGAAAGTGACCCCTAGGAATGCGTGCGTGCAGGTTAATCATGCTCATGTGTGTGCATTTCCAAGGTTGTATGTGCCCTCAGTTTTGTGAAAGTAACCACTTTTGTGTAGTTTAATAAAATCTGGACACTCTCCTTTGTCAAGGGTTTGAGAATGATAATATAAAAGAATCCATGTGGTATCCTGAAGTAAGTCCATGATCACCAGGGCTGTCCTTCTGCGTCTCGCATTCGCAGGCATGACACAATGTCTTATTCTCAGCCGCTGTTTGAGATGGGCCAAAAGTCTGGAATAATAAGCTCTCCATGTTAGCAGACTATTTATGAGCTTGTGGCAAACATCAAGATTATAGGGTTTTTACTTTATTGATTTAGTGACACAATCTCACAATTAATTCAGTGGAAAATTTGAGAAGGTAAACGTTTTTACCAGGTTTAGTTAGGATTAGCCAGTCCTTAACATCTGCATATCTAGGCAGCCTGTCCTATACAGAAATGTAATTTATAGAGAGCCTTTAATAGATTCCAAGTACTGTGCAATCAATTAGAAACCTGATGTTCAAATAGACAGACCCAGAGCTAACTGCCTATTACTCAATCCATATTCCACTAGGCAAATGGCAAGAGGATGACTCTGAGAATATAATTCTGAACTGGCTTTTCGTGACTTCCGTTTCTGTCCCTTTTTAATGATGAAAACATTACTTTTGAGGAGACAAGTCTCTTCTCAAGGTAGATGTTAATCTGATTCCTGTTTGGTTTGTTGTTTTATTGCTTTGTTTGTTTGTTTTTTTAAATCTTCCCAAATATAGTAGTTGATTTTCAATTCTCTTCAGTATCACCAGAGAATACCCATGATGACAGAAGGGATGTGAAATTCTCAGGAATATGATGGAAATGATAGAGGTCAGAGTGTAAAGTGTGCCCAAGCTGAATTTGCAAAAAATGGCATGCATTTACGAGCATGAAATCCATCTACTGACTTTGTATTTCACCTAGAGAGGGACCACGTTCCTGGAGCTGTGAATTAAGAACTCCCCGCTCCCAGTTTGGATTCCAAATTTTACTTTTGGATAAGTTTTACTCTTTTACATAATTTGGAAGTGAGCACACAAGCCATACTGGTGGTAAGAATGCTTGTAAGAACTGAGAAAAGCCTGTTACATCCTTAAGTACTGGGACTGTGAGAGCCAGACTCAACATTTAAGAAAGATTTTCCAATTCTTCCTGGTTTGTTGCTGGAAGGAGAGCAGCTTAGCTTGCGTGCTTTGTCCTGATATAGCCCATGATGTAACTGGATCTTTGATGGTTATGAATATCATCGTTCATCTGCACAACCGAGGGAGGTGCAATGCTGTGGAAGGAAGGTGAGATCATTCCTCCTCATGGGAAGCTGCTGGGCTCGCTCGAGGCAGGAGAGGCTGCGGGACGTGGCAGGAGCAGATGGAAAGAAGACCAGCAAGACCAGAGGGAATGGGCAGACTCTGCTGCTGCTCAGAAAGCCAGCGAGTTGCTGGAGGCAAGGATCCAACTGCAAGGACGTAGTGGGCAGGGCTGCATATAAAATGTTTCTTTTCATTTATTTTTTTTTTAAATATTACATCTTCACAAGTTGCTTTTTGCTGTTTAAAAGTTATTCTTTCATTTTATTTTTTTTTTTTTTATGAGAAAGCCTGCTTACTTGTGTTTTAGTTTTAGGGGTTTTTTGAGGAAGAGCTCACTAGGGAAGTGGTTCAGGCAGATGTAGCTCAAACCTGTGGCCAGTCTGAGTCCTGTGATCTCTGGGCTCCGTTTCTCCAGGATGGAGGAGTAGGGAAAAGCTGTGATTACTCACTGCAAGTGTTTAAAGTAATTTCCCTGTAGTGAAGGACCTGCTGCTGCTCAGGCATTTACGCTGAATCAATGGAGTGAAAAGGGAGGGTGGGATGCAGTGTCCCTCTTCAGAACCATGGGAGAAATTAATGCATCGTTTTTGAAAAATATGAATCCAGGCTGACTGTAACTGCATGGTTTTTTGTGTGTAGAACCTCAGACAAAAGGCAATGTGGCCTAATAAGACATTTTTGCTGCCCTGTTTTGCTACTTCTGCTGATGTAGAGATAAGACTGAAGAATTACATGATTTTTATAAATTGGAAGCAGGGGTATTCCATGGGGACATCAGAGGCAGGGTCTTGGCTAATTCTCCTGATGAAGTTCACCTGGCATCTGTGCACAGGGTTTGGTTTCTTGGAAGTTCCTGTGTTTCCGAATGCTTGGGTGCTCTTGTCTCTAAACTTTATCCAGGACGTAGTATGTCAAACATGGGGGAATAATGAGATGCACATAGCCAAGTTTTTATAAACCTTTTTGTTTCTTGGGTGCTTTGGCTTCTTGAAGACCCCGGACATGATTGAACTGGTTTGGATAACTCTTGGTTGGGGTAGCAGCACAGTAGCAGCACTTTCAAAGAACAATTACTTGCAGATGTTTTAGATCAGCAGTTAAACCAGTGTTTTTCAATGTTTGTGAATTTCTTGCCATTCTTATTTAAACAAAATGTTTGATGGCAGAATTATGTGGTTTTCAAGGTTGCAGGAGGCTGAGCACTTACGCCGCTCTTCTGAGATTCAGCTGTTGTGTGTTTCGGTCTCCTTACGAGACCAAAGAGCAAGGGGTTATCAGCGAGGCGTTGGTCTGGAGTGTGCCAGAGCATCCTGTGCCTGCAAGCTGGTTTTGACAAAATAAGAACCTTTCCCGAATGTGAACTAAGCAAAGTCCTTCATGACTGAAAATAGAGCTTGGCGGGATTGCTGCTGTGGGGCAAGAGAGGCGAAGGCTGTAAGGGAACTGGAGTTGGGCAGGGGGAAGGGACATCGTGCTGCTTGAAGGTTGCCTGAGAAATGCAGAAAGAGAGCCTCGGGGAGTTTAGGCTAAAGATAGTTGAGTTTTTCATGAGAATTCAAAAAGGCCGAGTCCTGTTTGGCGTGTGCTTACTCAGGCAGTGTACAATGTAAGGGAGGAAGTTGGCTCTGTTATTGTCTTGGTTTGTGGATATTTTCCTTCTTTCCAGTACAAAGTTGAGAACTGCAGTGAGATCTCCCGTGTATGTGGGAACATGGGGGTCACGACACGAATAAAGGATAATGACTTTATTTACCCAGGTTCTGAATGGCTTTGAGTTTTAGAGTTGAAACATGCTAGTTTTGCTGCAAAGTATCATTAATAACAATAATTTATTATGAATTCAGCTCTTCACATGTTTAATCTTGCATTAAATTTGTTGAACTGAAATCACTCAGCACTCAAAGATGGGCTTAATCTTCCGAGGTGCTGAGTAACGGGCAGAGCTTGTCACAGGCATTAGGAATTGTGGGTGTCTGTGCCCGTGCAAATGGGACCTTTCCGTGGATGTCACTGTATGAGTTTCATGAGCTCACTCACAGCATCCAAGAAAGAAAACTGTGGCCCTACTGCATGGTCGCACCATTAATGCTGATGGTAAATTAAGAAAGTGCTAATTCATTGCAAAGGGTACTTGCAGGTGGCAGCAGCCTATGAGAATAGAAGAGCTCTGGAAGATGCTGGTCCTGCACTGTGAATATTTGTGATCTGCAGCTCAATGTTACCAGCAGAGAAAGTCATGGTAATGTCTGACCTGGCATTGCCCAGCAACTCTCCAGGCCTGGGTCTCTCTGCTGGAACTTGGGGAGGCTTTTATGTCTTGCACCAAAGAGCAGATAGTTAAAATAGCTTCTAACTCTGCCTCCCCCTTCTTCAGAAGGTGACTTCATGGTCCTCCTTTTCCTGCACAGCTCAGAAACACTGAAGAGCAGAGGACACGTGTCAGCAGTAATGGCAGACAGGTTTTTTTGTGCAGACAGTCTCTGCAGCCTTCCTGCCTTCTCTCAAGAAGTGTGAGTCGTGTCACCAAAACCACCGAAGCCTCCAGCAACCGAGGTCACATCTGGAGCAGTGGGTTCGTGAACTGTGCCTGGGCCCAGATGGCTTCAGGTTCCTCTGCAGTTGACCCCGTCAAGGGAACTCCCAGCTGGATGGTGATCCCACCAGCGCTGGTGGTTGTTGGCAGCCTCCTACCACTTGATGTTTATCTAAGAGAGGGGAAGACGAGTGGTTTTGAGGAGGAGTCGCCTTGGATTCTTGCAGGCTTTAGTGTCGCCTTGTCTTCAGACCGCACCATGTCTTCCAGCACATCCTTAACTGGAAGCAAGCCCACATGTCCCATAGAAAGATGTGTACGAGAGACCTCCCCCAGAAGCCTGCATGTCCCTTCCTAGATTGAGAAAAGTGCCACAACCATAAGATAAGCAAGGCTGGCTGGTTTTGTAACTTTCTGGAGATAAAACCAAATGTATTCCGGTCTCAGAAAAACTGGGCATGATATACTGGTATATCTGACAGCCTCCCTTGCATGCATGGGAAATACATAGAGAAGGAGTCTGGGATTTATGTCATGTTCCATTTTTTTAATTTTTTTTTTTTTTAAAGAGAAATATCCTGAAGTGTTAGCACATAAAGGGGTTTCCTGGAATACACAAAGAATGGTCCTTATTCCCATTTGCCCTACTCCCAAATAGGTTGAGTCTTGTCTGCAATAAACCATGTGCTGTTGACCTCATCAAAATCTACTTTTGGACAGCAGCTCATCTCGAAGGAGGAACTGGAGGTCTTTTCCCTGTTCCTTTGGGGTTGTTCTGACCCCCTGCACCTCAGCCTTTCTGCTGGGTGGGCAACAGCTTCTCCATCAGCAGGAGAGGGCTTTGAGCTGCTTGTCCTTGTCACATAACTGATCCCTCTGCGGAGGGGAAGTGCGGGTGAGGTCGCCTGACTGTTTTCTTGTCTGATGAAGAAGGGCAAAAGCAGCAGCTGTAAAAAGGATCATGCCCCCAGAGTATTCAGACCTATGAAGCACTCCTGTCTGCATGACTAATTTGGCCTGGGTCAGCAGCTTGGAGGTGGCTGAGGTGAAATGAGGGGAATCCTGCCAGAAGTAAGCACCAGGTGAAGTTTAACCTGGAAAAAACACGCTGTGCTGCGAGTTCTCCACCTTTGCATTTTTGCACTCAAAACCAGCACCTTCCCACTATGTCTGGGGGAGCTCTCTTTGTGCTGGACTTTTCCCTGGTACATTCAGGTTGCGTTTGTAGTTTAGAAACTCTTCATACACAAATCTTGAATCCAACCTTTCCTATCTGTACATAGAAGAGATGCTCTTCTGACTCCTCTGCTCTATTCCATATGCATGCTAAAAGTGCCAATCTGGGTCTGCCTCAGTTCAATTTGAAAAATGAAAAGAAAAAAAAAATTTCCTTTACTGCTTTTTCCACATAAAGCCCTCTTTGCACCCTCTCACACTGTTTTCCACTGACACGAACTGGTGTCACTAACAAGACTCTCCACATCTCACTACCACCCTGCCTGTTGTCTGTCTTTGGTTACAAAAATGTCATCTCCTGAATGGTGACAACTCTCTCTTTTCCCCAGGTATTACATCTGCAAACCATTCTTCCCTGCTCGAAAGAGCTCTCTGAAAACATCTGCCAACCTTGTCTTTCCTCCTTCAGCTCACCTCTACTCTGAGATGTCTACAGGAATGATTACAGCATTTAGGCTGCTGTGCCAGGACGTCCCAGCTCCTCACACTGCCCAGTGCTGTCCCGTTGTTTTCCCATACCCTCCACCAGTGTCCATCTGCTGTATCTTCATATATCCTTGGGGCAGGAACTCTATGGGGTACCGAGCAGTTTTTCATTCTGTCTGCGGTGCTGGCATAGGCACTTGTAGGCACTATGCTACTTGTAGGACTTGTAGGCACTATGCTAAGGCAAATAATAGTGTTCCCATCTTGGAAAATGTCCCTCTTTGGTGTGTGTGCAGTGTTGGACCTGCAGCACTGGGGAGCAAAGTCACTGTGTGAAGAAGCGGGGCTGGCAGCACTGAAGAATGGGTCCAGTGGGAGGCCACAAAGATGCTGTGAGGGGACAGGCGGAGAGAGTTGGGGGGTTCAGCCTGGAGAAGAGAAGGCTCCAGGGAGACCTTAGAGCCCCTTCCAGTTCATAAAGAGGCTCCAGGAGAGATGGGGAGGGATTCTTGATCAGGGAGGGGAGCCATAGGACAAGGGAGAAGGGTTTGGAACTCTTTGTCAGGGACTGTAGTAAAAGGGCAAGGGGTAACGGTTTTAAGTTGGAAGAGGGGAGATTTAGATTAGATACCAGAAATAAATTCTTTACTGTGGGGGTGGTTAGAGCCTGGCCTAGGTTGCCCAGAGCAGCTGTGACTGCCCCATCCCTGGGCTGGATGGGGCTTTGAGCAACCTGGTCTTGTGGGAGGTGTCCCTGCCCAGGGCAGGGGGTTGGAACTCGATGATCTTTAAGGT
>BJBW01006620.1:0-41125 GCA_004320125.1 Scolopax mira
AATCCAGCTCCTGTCCATCACCGAGTCCAGCCTGGGACCTTCCCCTGTGCCTGCCGGTGGTGATCACCCTGGGAGCTTGAGATGGTTTTATATATACTGTATACATTTTTTTCTTTTCCTTTTCCTTATTATTATTATTATTATTTCATTTATATTTTCGTTAAAGTAGCTTAGTTTTTTCTAAACTCAGAAGTTTTTTTTTCTTTTCTTTTCCCCCTTCCTCTCCTCTCTTTTCCTTAGGGGGGCAGGGAAGGGCCATCTGTCGTTCTGGTTGGTCAATTCAGTCAAAACCACGACAGTGACTTCAAACAACTGCATTTCTCAGTCTATTGTTTCTAACATGAGTTCATTAATTTGGAAGTAATCTAAAATGTAAAAATTAAGTGTATTGTTATTAGTATTATTATTTTTAAACTCAAGAACTCAAGCAAGATCAATGTCTTATGCTTTCATCACCTCAAAATTAAAAAGATTTTGTAAATTCTAGTTTTGATGTGTCTTGATTCAAATGACAGCTCTGAAGGACATTCACATTTCACAAGTGAAAGATTTTAAGGCTTTTTGACCCAAAGTATTCAACAAATTTGTATATGTTTATAAAGTAGCTACGTGAACAATATAATGGTTAAAATCACATTATTTTAACTATTACTAAAAGACATTAACTGATAAACAACAAATTTGCTATTCAGTTATTCATACAGGAAGCTCTAGGAAATTTTAACATTTGACTAAGGGACTCTACAGACAGGTAATTACTACAGCTGAAACTATCAAATCAGGGGATTTTCAAACAAAAAAAAAATCTGACAAATGGAAGTAGAGTCTTACTGTAGCTCTTGCACCCAAACTGGAGTTCCTCAGGGCCTCTAATTCTTCTGTCATTTTGGAAGCCAAGGCCTGAAGATAACCTCGAGCATCTTTTTCATCACTTACCCTAAATAATCACGTAAGAAGGAAAAGGTGTTTTAAACAAAGAATCTCAAGAAAAAAGAAGTCCCTTCAAAAACAAAATAGCAACCAGAAAGAGAAAAAAAGAGAACACAAAAATCAGAAAACATAAGGAAACAAAAAAACCCCACATAATAATGGAACCATTGACTATACTGTAAATGCCTATGAGAACTAGTGGTTACAATCAGTGATGTTATTTCAAGAAATACTAATTAAATAGGGAGAGTCTAATTCTGATGTTATTAAACAGCATAAGCCAGAAGAGGCTTTCTCATTCCCCCGAGCTTTCTTTCTATCAAGACATGTTTTCTGGGTGTAAACACATCAAGGAGGAGACATGCCTGTTTTTCAGATTCTTTGATCCAGTTACAAAGGAAAACCAAGTTTTTGTGATTAATCACAGCCAAAAGTTCGTTCTTCACTTTGCCTCAGGTATTAACACAGAAAAGAAAGTTGATAAAAAATTACCTTACTGAAACTAAGTAGCTTACGAAAAACCTAAAACAAACAAATGGGGTCAAGGCCGGGGGAAGGAAGAACCCGAAAAAGGAAAAAACCACCTGCTGCAGTTACTTCTGGGAGTTGCAGTTTACAACATATGAAGAAGATTGCTTTAATCCGAGGAAGCTAATGGAAAAATAGTGACCTTATGTCACAAAATTCCCACCAGCATGAAAAAGGAAGCTTTTATTCATGCTTCGGGCTTTACCTTCCTTGAGTCCTGTCTACAATTTAGTTCAAGAGGTGGGGAGGAGCCTCGGAAAAAAAACCCACAACCAAAACATGTCCTGACTCTATTAAAAGTCAGTGAGAGTTTTGATATTAATAAATCAGTTTTGATATTAATGAGGCAGCACTTTTCCCAAGCTATACCAGAACTCAATGGAAGCAGCGTGACAACTTTTTTTTTTCTGTAACGTTCTTCATGAAACGCATTTTGAGGACCAGGTATGGATGATCTTGGGCTACTACTCAGTGAGCAAAATAGCTGAGAAGTAGTCTAAGATGCTTTTGGGGGAGGTATGTGGTACTTAATGAAATGTACAGCAAAACCAAAAGAAAAACAGTGAGAGGTTCTCAAGGTGAGAAAGTAAATTTTCCTGATGTAGAAGGAGAAAGAAATTTAGAAACTGGCATTTGATCTCTATTTTCAATGACATAAAATTTCTGCAGGAAAAAAAAGGGACAACGTCAGATTAAAAATAAAATTGAACTGGTGCCTTATTTGTTAACTTCTCTAATTAAAGATGAAAAACTTTGATCAATTTCTTTTGTCAACTTTTATCATGCCGTACAGATCTTTTCTCACAGAAGGTGAGAAAACAGTTATTTGGTTTATGATGCACAGAACCTTAAGGCTCTAAATTCTGCAAAGGTGCACAAGAGATAACCTTAGAGAGATGTTCCACAGAACATGTAGAAATCTAGAAAAATGAAAATTTACATATAAAGTCGATGTTTGCAAAAATTTCTTCTCAGTAAGACAGTAAATATAATCAGTACAATGTAGAGGGGAGACACAGTTTTGTTGTCCACTAGATGGCAACATTTTCTACATTATGAGATCCGTTGATTAAACACGTGAACCCAAGAGTTTTGCAGTTTTTTGATTTGTTACCATTTTGCTGGGTTGGTTTTTTGGTTTGGTTGGCCTTTATAAAGAAAAAAATAAAGCAGTAATGGTGAAGTTAATCTTACTAATGTTCCTTCCCTTGCCCTCCTTTCCTCCAGAGAGCCCTAAAAAGCACAGCAGAAAACCTAAGGAAGAAAAGTTCTTTAGGTTCCACCCTAGAGTTAACTTCCTTCTTTACTGAGAATTTACATTAGATGAACAGTTCTCCTTTCATATACAATGTTAAGTGCCCTGACAAGCTTAGTTTGTTAATTATAAAAACCTAAAATGATGATATGGCACAAATTCCTCTAAAATATAATTTCACTTTTTAATTGGAGCCAACATCAGGACAACCTTCAAATAAACACTGACCACGATCTAGTGTTGTGAGGCTGGTGGGGTCCTTGGTCTCGCTGGGCCTCTCTATCCAAGATACTTTACAATTATATCTTACCTGATTTAAAAACACCAAGGAAGTCTCTGGGCCATGATGCCCATTTTTCCTGTAGTTTCTCAATGCTTTTAAATTCCTGTCCTTGTATCACTATGCTCAAAGCCTCCAACCTAATTATTTCCTTTTCTCTCTGCCATCTCCAACAAAAATTGTTTTTTAAAACTACTTCTCTAAAACTTTTCAACATGTCACTTAGCTCCCTGTCCCTCTGCCCTGGTGAGGCCCCATCTGGAGCAATGTATCCAGTTCTGGGCTCCCCAGTTAAATAAGGGAACTGCTGAAGAGGATATAAGGATGATTAGAGGCCTGGAGCATCTCTCTTATGAGAAAAGGCTGAGGGACTTGGGTATTTCTAATCTGGAGAAGAAAAGACTTAGGGGGGATCTGATCAACGCCTACAAATACTTAAAGGGTACGTGCCAGTTTTTTTTCAGTGGTGCCCAGTGACAGGACAAGAGGTAATGGGCACAAACTTGAACATAGGAAATTCTATCTAAACATGAGGAGGAACTTCTTTCCTTGAGGGTGGCAGAGCCCTGGAAGAGGCTGCTCAGAGAGTTGGTGGAGTCGCTGTCTCTGAAGACATTCCTTCTTTGGAAACATTCAAAACCCGACTGGACACATTTCTGTGCAACCTGCTCTAGGTGGACCTGCTTTGACAGGGGGGTTGGACTAGATGGTCTCCAGAGATCTCTTCTAACCCCATATCATTCAGTGATTCTGCAATTCTGTGATTCCCAGATCTTCCTGCCCTCCAAAATCTCTATTTTGTAGATAATTAACCTGATTATTCCTACTTCAAACAACCATCTCAGAATTGTTAATGTTTTGAGTCTCTTAAAGTTGAACTACCCAGAATTTTTGCTAAACCTTTTCTACAATTTGTGGAAAATTGACAGCAACCAGATTTCAGAAAAACCAAAAAATGTTGGGCTTTTTTATGTTTGAATTAATGTAGACATTTTTGGAAGGGGTTGGGGATGTGTGTGTATGTTTTTTAATGGAATTGATAATGAAGATAAAATCAACCATAGTACAGCAGATTGGAAAGATACCGAGTCAACAAGGAGAATACTAGCCCAATCTTTTGGCAAATAACAGTTGCAGCTCCACTCTATGGGTAAATGAGGTAGGATTTAGCTCATCCATAGAAACATACTCAACAATTCAGAATTCTTGCTTTGAACTAGTTGTCTATGCTTCCTTTTCAATCAGTGGGGAGAAAACAAGAATTCTACAGTAGTAGTCACGGGATTTATTTCAGTTGTCTACCTTAGGGCTTCTGAAACCAGGTTACACGAATCCCTCCCAGAGAGATTAATAAATTACAACTTTTGACAAGTCTGCTGGGAATCACTACTAAGACTTTCATCAACCTCCTTTACTGCAACAGAACAGAAATACTGTACCACAGCTATTTAAAAGATTGCATTAATCTCCCATGCAATGAATCTCTTTCCCTTCTCCCCTAGGAAAATTTATAGCTGACTACAAAAGCCTCAATATTTCTTATTCTTGTCAAGGAGTGATGAGTGATTTGGCAAATATAAACTCATCAATATAATAGCTCCATTAAGGCTGAAGGATCTGCGAGGGTCTACTGCTACCACATTAGAATATGCAATGAAATTTTTATTCAAGTGCTTATATTAAGATTTTGGCTGTATTTATGGCATCTTAGGATAACAACAACAAAAACTAAAAGGATTTTGAACATTTGCCCTAAACAAGATGCAAATATGAAAGAAAGGAAAGGTAAAAAGGAACATGATAGACCACTGTGAGTAAAATTACTCACAAGTTATAAAATCTGAAAGAAATAATAATTTAGAAGGGCCCAAGGAGCTGTAAAGAAAGTGACAATCTTAACCACCCAAAATGTGATCTTGAATAGTGGAGCTGAGATATCTACTAGATGTGAAAGCACTCAACGGACATAAGGGACTCCTTGGGTTTGTGTTACTTAAACCAGGGCTAGAACAAATCCATTCAATTTCCAGAGGCAGCTGAGCAAACTGTTTGCAAACCCAGTAATTAATTCCATCTACTACCTCCTATCCTTCATGAATCACAGTACAAAAAGAAGGTGGTAGGCAAAACTCGTTTTTAAGAGGTCGAAAACATGCACCCAAAATACGTATTTTAAAGTAATATTATGTGAAAAAGCTGTTCATTTTGAAGAGGGGGCCTATAAGCCTTACCCAACTTTGTTAGCTCCAAGGCATTCTCTTGTCATACTGAAGAGGAGGACAGGTATGGATTTAAATTACATGTTCTGAGAAAAACATGTGACTGATTAAATAAGACTAATTTTCTTAAAAGTTAGGTTTTTTTTCTTTTAAAATGTTTATCATTGTTATAGATGTTTAAATACTTCATACAGCACCCCATGTTCCACAGCAAGAAGTCCCCAGAGAAGGACCTAGTGTTATTATGCAGTGCTAAGCTTTAAGGACAGCAAATGGACAAAATTAGATTATCTGAGTAGCACATAATAAGACAAAAGTGTGAGCCAAAATATGGCCTCACATAGTTGAAAAAAATTTTAACATAAGCAAAGAGAAGTATGAAAATTAAGATTTGGTTTATTTCCCCAGTACTTTATTTTACCCCCAGTACTTCTGTTTTTATCTTCTTTTCACATAATTATTTTAGTTCCATACTTCTTAAAAGACATCTGATTATCTTAAAGGATGACTAAAATGGTATCTTTCATTCAGATGGTTTTGTATGCTCCTGATCTCAAAAACTCAATCCCAAACCTCTTTTAGTCCCCAGTGACATCTCTAATTAGTGCAAGATGCTTTATCATATACCTGAACCACACTTCCAAATATTAAATGCTCTCATAAATTGGAGAAGGGACATTTATAATGGTTGTTGGTGCGTTCTTACATAGTGTTAAGTAAAACAAACCACAACTAATTCTGACTTGTCTTTTTCTGGAATTGCCAAGTGTTAGGAGTGCTTTCACATGTAAATCTGAAAACAGGCGTTTGGTTACCTTGGGAGATTAAGACAGATAAGCATTAACCTAAAAATATATCAAATGTGAAATAATAGACTTGTCTCTTTTGTTACATGGATTTTTTTTTTCGTGAATAAACATTTCTCAGTGGCTAGAAATTAACTTCATCTAAACAACTTTTATGTTTTGTTTTGGGTTTTTTTTTGATGACACAGGCTGTCTACTACCTTCACAGTTTTGAGAAAACAGATTTAAAATGAACATGCATGAAGTTGGCCCTTTACATATTTTAACCTCTGTTACAAATACAGTGCCTTGAGACTCTATGGACTTTATATTTTATGTAACTAATACTGTTTAAAACAATTCCAGAACCCCAGCGTCCAGCCTTCTTTCTTAATACGTATTCACATGACTATATTCAAAAGCCAAAATGTTCTGTATTTGGACAACAAAATGATATGGACATTATAACAGCACCAAACAACATTTCATTAAAACAAATGTTTTCCATTCTTGCTTTGACAAAATAAATTATATTTATTCACTAACATGAGATGGAAAAAAAAAAGGGGGGGGGAGAGAATATCAAGCAGTGAATCAAAAATAAGATTAGTATATGATGATAAAATCTTGCCAAAATTGGATGGCTTGTGAAAAATACCACATCTGGATGCAAACTGATTTTGTAGATGCTAAACACTGCAATAGACCATAAAAGGGAGAGGAAAAGTAAAGGAAGCCTAGAGAAAACAATATTTTTCTCTTCCTAGTTTCAAATTATTTGATTTTTTTCCTTAATTTATTAGAACCGGACAGAATACTTTAGAAACATAACATCATTATTTAGCAGAAGGATTAGAAGAAACATCACTTGACCAGCTTTGTGGTAGTCTCAAATGCCCTCCTTGTAAAAAAAAAAAAAACAACAACAAAAAAAAAAAAAAAAAAAAACCACATAAAAGTTGCACTGTATTTGTTGTATTCTGCCACATGCCAAGCAGATGAAGGAAATTAATGCTGAGACACAAACACCGTCAGCCACTGCTTTTCACAGGCTTTTTCCCTCTGGGAGGCGTGAGCCCAGCACTTGATTCCTTCCAGGGTTCCTCCAAAGCCACACCCAATAGCCATGATTTTTCTGCACTTAAAAAAAGCTGTATTAGGCAAGACACTTAAATGTCCCAAGTAAGACACTTATGTGTCCTCTTAAGGAGGAGGAACCCAATTTTCCACGTTTGGATGTTATTGAAATCTCAAGCGACAATACAGCAGGATCCCAAGCGGGCGAGAGATTTCACTGAAGCAACTCCAAATGCCATGGGCAAAGGGAAAAGCTCCGTAACGGCCTGACCACATACAGAGAGAATTCTGCAATGACACGAATGCAGAGTATTCACCATTGGATGATCTCAGTAATTTGGGCCTCCCAGTGTGCCACGGACTCCTTTTTATCAGCCAGATCTCTCATCTCTTCTTCCAGCTGCCGGTTGTTCATACTCAGCCTCTCAAACATGGTGGTGAGCTGAAGGAAAATTTAAATAATATGTTAAAGGTAGAAGATGCCATGAATCCAGCTCTGAGCAGACTCAAAGCCACATGTTCCCGTCTCCCATTTGCTTCAAAAATTGCAACTACCCATCACAATGAACACCGAACACCATGTAACAAATAAAACCCAGAATCTCTTCTCCTGTATGACCTTATCTGTACTATGAGGCCATTTTTAAGGACTAGATCTACATTTTTACTCTAATAAATTAATTTTCTGAGATTTACTCTCCAAATGCCTCTATACCTCTTAGAAGGTTTCTGCTTTGCACCCTACAGGTGTGAGATTTTCTATACAGAAAAAACTACGTTAAAAGAGCAACGCAAGCACACGAGAATTCTTATAGCTCAGATAAAAATGTGGATCCTCTCTCTGTTTAGTAACCATGGAGAATGAGAGGCTTAACAGAGACAGGGGTGAGTCAGTCTCGAGATTCTCCAGGTGTCTCACATCCTCCTATTTTTCATTTTACTTACTTGCAGACAGGGAAATTGAAATTAAATGCACATCTGTAAGTACAATACGTTATACATAGCAATTAACCTCCCTCACATTCACACGGCTGTCACTCATACAGGCACATTTGGCAAGACAAAAGCCCCAGCAAACCTGAGCTGGTATCAGGAAATAAACCCTCATTATGGTCAATAATTATTCAGAAAGTCAAACTGGAATTACAGATTAGATGGACTTTATAGGAAAGCTAGCTCAGAACGAATCTCATGTGAAAGGCCTTGTTTATTACTGAAATGCATTAATGACTCAAAACAATTAAAAAAAATGGGAGTTTTACATCCATTCTGCTTTCTACTCCTAATACAGGTACTCTGCTCCACATTTACCACCTAAATGGGCTTATGATTTAAAAATGTCTAAGTGTCATTTGACAAGTGTCATTTGACAAGAAAAACCAAAGCTAACCAAATTAAAAAATAAAAGGAGACTGAGCAGAAAAACTATCAAAGTGACTTAGTCCTTGAACTAAGCCTACATATAGGCATATACAGTACGAATCTTATATGGTATGAAAATATGCTTTAATTTGAACACTAACATGAAAACATGTGTACTTTCATCATATTTTTAGAAAATTTAATGCATTACAAAAAGAGCAGACAAGTTTAGCAAGACATGGTTAATTCACAATGAACTTGAATAACGTGTCAAAATGAACAATAAAGAGATAATCGAAATGCATGAAACATAATTATTCCTTGCTCAACACATGTCAATTAATACGCTTTATCATTTGTATTTTTTTAATATTTCAAAGCAACACTTAATCTCAATGGGTGGGAGGGGTCCTGCTATTTCACAGTAATTGACATGCAAATATGCCCAAAGTAATCACATCATTAACTATGTATTTTTATATTTGGGTCATACAATGAAATAATCTTTCTTTTTTTGCTTGAGGTATTGTCTAAAATTAATCTTACCAAACTGTGAAACCATCTAACTCAATTTCTACACTTAAAGGCATATATATATGTGCACACACTCTCAAATTCATATACATGTAGACACTCCCTATTCAAATCAAATATTAATCACCACTTTTGGTGTAATATTAATTTCTGCTGTCAATTAAGAGTTAATAATAGCCAATATAGCTCTATATTGTCCAGTCTGTACATAGCATAAAATGGCTGTAAGCTCAGGACTCAACAAATCAGCACTTACTTTATCGAGTTCATTTGAAAGTTTTTTGTTTTCCTCCGTTAGCAGAAGCTTTTCTCGTTCGTACTTCTGTTTGAACTCCGTTTCAAATTCCTCTCTTTCACTTTGGCTAAGAGATAAAATGAAGCAGAACTATAAATTTTCCTACTCACCCCACTATACACTTAAATACATAAAGACCAATGCACAGACTGCTGAATTCTATCATTACACAATGATCTTTCCTTCAATATAGAATTAATAGTGTTCCACTGAGCTAACATTTATCAATCCACTTATATGTCTTTTATTCTTTATAGAATCCTTCAAACATTGACCATCTGTAATTCTGCAGAAGCCATATGTTCTGAGACATTCAGGGTAAATTCTCAGCTCACAGAAATATTATTTGAACTTAGACATTTCCACAATTGCAAGATTGTACTTACTATCAGATAACCTACTAATATCACTAAATTCTAGAGCAGGTTCAGAGCATTCTTCCTGAGAAAGAGTTTCAGAGTACCTGCTTCACCCAACTCTTCCCTTCTATGTCACTCCTTAGAGGAGAATCCCTCTCTGATTCCGCTTAACTTCAGTTTTGATCTTGCACAATGAATATGAGAACATGGAAATAAATGAAGTTGATGGATCCTCTGTTTGCCAAAAAACATTGCAATTTCTCTAAAGCGGTGCACAGCAATGTTTTAGATATACAACTCCTACCTCACATACACTGTTTTTGAGACTTTTGACACTACATTTGTGTGAATAATAATTTCACCAATTATTATTTCCCCCCAGTTCAAAAAGGACAGAGAACTGCTGCAGAGGTTACAGAAAAGGGCCACAGAGATGACTAAGGGCCTGGAGCATCTCTCCTACAAGGAGAGGCTGAGGAACTTGGGTCTTTTTAGTCTTGAGAAGGAAAGACTTAGGGGGGATCTGATCAATGCTTACAAATACTTAAAGGGAGGGTGCCAGGAGGACAGGGCTGGTCTTTTTTCAGTGATGCCCAGTGACAGGACAAGAGGAAATGGGCACAAACTTGAGTATAAGAATTTCCACCTAAATGTGAGGAGGAACTTCTTTACTGTGAGAGTGGCAGAGCACTGGAATAGGCTGCCCAGGGAGGTTGTGGAATCTCCTTCTTTGGAAACATTCAAAATCCGCCTGGACAAGTTCCTGTGCAACGTGCTCTAGGTAGACGGGCTCTGGCGAGGGGATTGGACTAGATGATCTCCAGAGGTCCCTTACAACCCCATATGATTCTATGATGCTATTCAGGTAACTGGCACAAAGCTCATCAGGTGGTTGATGGAACTATACTATAAATGCCGCAGATAAATATCCATTCAGCAAAGACCACTTCAAGCCTTAAAAGGTTTTAAAAAGTGTCCAGTATAAAAGGTAATTCTGTCCAGGGGAAACCTTGTTTGGAGCATCACAATTTTTTTCCTGAATACCACTCCAAATTTTACATTGTGCAACTGAGGAATAACATCTTCACCTCTTTTCCTGAAATGCAGAACTACAACAACTCTGCCAAATTGAGAGAACACCCTTAAAAGATGAGGTCAATGGTTACAGTGCACCCAGTTATGAGTAATGCTGGTTTGAATTTCCTACTCCTAATTTGAAATTCATTTAGCACTTCAACCACCCTTTGAAATCCAGTACAGCACGTTAGACCCGTGATGAAATTCTACGTTGCCAGGCATCCTTTGAAACATAACACTACATCCTTAGCGAAGTAACATACTATCGTTACTGTTTAAATGCCGAGTTTGAAACTCTCCACCACTCCTTTTCAGTATCAACAGCTTCCACAAGTGTGATGAGCAGTTTAGGGAAAAGGCAGGAAGAGATTAAAGCATTGGCCCTCAGGGGAATTAATAACAAGTCCTGCTTCTGTTTGCAAAGCATAGATTCAAAGCTAATTTCTCAGACTGTAGACCAAACTAATTTATAATTATTTCTTTCATTTAAATTTTATGGTTTTATGGTTTCGTTTAGAGTTTTTTCACTCTGTATTTATCTAAAACTTGTTCTTTTAAGGCTCTAAGGCTCAAAGCAGCCATAATGGTGGTGGATTAAGGAAGTTTCAGATCGTTAAAAGAGCCCAACATATTTGTAGCTTTCTGTATTTTACATTCTTAATTCTAGAAAAAAAACCTAGTGATTGTCATTATCCCACTAAGTCAGACTGCTGTAGTGTAATAAAGAAACAAAGTTTAAATTTAAACAGAGGAGAATGTGGGTATAATACATCCTACCCAAACAGCAACTCAGCAAACCAGAAGTGTGACAGGCTCCCCAAACGTACCTTGGACAGCCAGGAAGAACACATTTGCTTTGAAGCCTGGCATCCTCCTCTACCATCAAGCTTTTTCTCTCATCTAAAATTTAGCTATGTATCCACTCTTTGAGTTTAAAAAATCATACATGATCCAGCTTTCTTTTTATCAGTAAAATAACTGTAGCAAACCACACGCAAGCAATGTGAAATACAGCTTTATAGTATTGCTTTGTCACTCCAGCTCTTTATTGTGGCTGTACAAAGTGGAGAAATATTTTATATTACTGCTTTGAAAGCGAGAAAAGTAAACCTGAAACAAACACCAGCCCCCAGGCTTCTTTATATCACACAATTTAAAAACAACAAAAACTGTTTTAGAAAGCTCTCTGCTTTATAAATCTATCATTAAATGACAGGTTTAAACAAACATGATTTATGCAGTTTCTAGCACCTTCTTCTGAAATATTTTATAGTGACAATTCCAAGAAGTGGAATATTCTGCTACTGGCCTGATACTGTGTCCCTACGTTCCCAAATTTAATAGCATGCAGTTTATCAGACTTTAGCAAAGGGCAATCATTTTGTACAGAAAGGAAGTTTCTCTCCCTTGAAGATTTATGCTGTTGAAATAGCCAACATATGAAAGCTTAAATTTGAAGGAAACAAAGAAAAAATACCTATTTTAAAAAATTAAACAGAAACCACCAACATGTAAGTTATATAAAAAAGTACACACAGATTTTGATCAAGCTCTCGTTCACTCTATACTGGAGCCCTTATGAAGTAATGCAACTGCAGCTTCTTATCAAAACTTTTTTCGTTTAATACACACTAAATATTATTTTTAAACTACTAAAATTTTTTCCCAAACCGTATATGCACACTTCATCATGCCCAGCCCAAGCCTATTGTTGAAATAATTCCACTTATTTCAGCATAAACTCTCCAGGTGCTTCCTTTTCACCACTTCTATTGAACACCTCTGTACTGGCAGCCTTGCAAAAAGCTCTGCCTGATTACAAAGACTTAAAATAATATGTGTAAGCAGAAACACCCCCCAAAAATCCATGTTCTCTTAAGAAAAAATACCAAATACTGAGAATTGAGCAGCAACAGCAATTGTCCCATTCCTAATACCTAAGCTTCCCTTCTCAACCTCTGAACCACTACAGAAGTCAATTTGTAGCACACCCTGAACAGTGGACGTAGGCATTTCTTTGGAGTCCTAAAATTTGCATGAGATTCTGCAGATCTGTTTAACAAAACCCCATTAAGATCAGGTCTTCGTTAATCACTCCTCATGTGCTTGGACACATCATATGCTGCTGAAGTCCTTCCTATTAAGGACCAAGCAGTGGATTCTCGTGATGTGACATGCTTCTGTTCATGCTCTTACACCAACACTTGAAATACATAGAGATAGAACCCAGGTTTATGTCAGTGCTCATTTTAGATTTGCAAATGGCTTTTTTTATTATTTCTAGAGAGAAATTAGACTGAAATGTTTCTGAACTAGCCAGCAGAGAGCAGATCAGCATTGTTAGGCTGTTTGTTATTTCATTAGATGGACATTTAGTTAGACCTTTTGCCTCTGTACAACACTAGAACGGTTCTGTTAAAACTCGAGAGAAGTTTTTTGGTCTGGTCAGTGTTTGGAGCCATGAGCTTTAGCAGCAGTTTACCCTGCAGGAAGAGGTATTAATGACTCTTTATTGAATATTCCTCCTTTTGAGACACTATTGGACTGACACAGCATTAAAGGATATACATATAATAGGACACATTTGTGCATTTATAACTCAGCAATACCATGAAGTTGTGGTGCAAGGAAAGTGTGCTGCTGATGCAAGTTTTACCTCTCTATCTCGAACAAAGCAGCTAATTACTGCATTCATATGTTGAGCCTATGAATAGCTATATTCTAGGAAGAAACAATTAATCCACTGCATTCTAAGCTGCATGATCTACTTTCCCTGCTGGAAACAATTTACCAGAGAAACAGCGTTTCCACTTCTATTTGCATAAGCTTTTTTTGAAGATTACTTTATTTATTACTTCTATATAAGGACTTGCTACAGTTTGGCTAAGTTTCAGCAGGAACTTCTCCAGTTTTTCTAATATGTCATCTTATTACAGCAGCAAAAAGAAGCATCTTTGTTAGGGTCTCTAAAGCATTCTGAATTTTTTATGAATGAAAAATGAAACCATTCAATTTACGACCATTTCCAATACTACACTATCCAGCAGAAAAACTTGTTTTTATTGATTAGTGCCTCAAGGAATGTTCCCAAGGCCAGTTACAAGCTCCACCATGTGGGAGAGAAAAAAGCAGGTCTCTGACAAATGACCATGTCAGAGGAGATAAAGCAGCTTATGGTCACACTAGCCTGATGACTGATGTTAACACTGGATAGAACCCCGCATGGATTAGCCTTGGTCTGCATTAGATGATGGTTCCTGCTCTGGCATAAATGGAAGTAATAATTGATCTCTAACACATTAGTTTTGCATGAAACGATGAAAATACCAAACAGAAAAAAAAAAATGTCCAAAACCCCCTATTTTAAACAGCAACATAAGCTTCACTGGTTGACTCACCTGGAGTTGCAAGTGTTCAACTCAAGTTACATATGTCAGCATGGTCAGCCCGTGCAGGAATTCTGGTGCAAAGTTAACTGTTTCAATACAGGGTTGTGGATTTTTTTGTTCTGTTATATTTTTAAAGGTAACAATTTTCAATCCTGGCATTAGCTCAGCCACAATGCAACTGCTTGCACTACAGCTACGGAAGTGAAAGTGCGCTTGGAAACATATGGGGAGACTTCAAAAGATATTTTGAGCTTAAAGGTAAATCCCATACAATACTCACTTTTCTCTTCTGGTTTTCTCTAACTTGTCTTTCAAAATCATGATCTCCTTCTTGAGGGCAAGCTGCTGGCTCTCTGCATCCCGTAGCTCTTTCTTCAGACTTTTTATTTCATTACCATGCATTATTTCACGTTTAGATAATTCCTCTTCATAGAAAACACTTTTCTTTTCCAGATCTGCCTTTAATTTAGTGATCTCTTGCTGGTGTTCTATACTGCTTACCCCAGGTGAGCGACCAACCTGTTTTTGCTAAAATAAACAGCTTCAAGTTAGTACTCGAGAATGCTGAAGATTATTCTCAGTAACGCTTCAATATTCATAAGTCTACATTTAGAAAATATCCCACTAGAGACTCGAGTTAATATCAATATTTATGAAAATTTGTTTGAGCATCAATCTGAACTGCATTCTTTCTCATTTTGTGTAAATGCAGTAATAGTTTTCCAGCCATTTAAAATTTGATCATCACTTTAAGAATTTCTGGCCACAACTGTGACTCCCCTTACAATGCAGTCAGAAAGTGACCAAAGAATTAGGAGATTTTAATGCTCCCACTCACATGGTTGGCGGCAACAAGTTCAAGTCATTTTCAGGAACAGAGAATAAGGACTATGATCCACAATCAATAACTTTTAAAGCATAAATAATTGTGGAAAAGCTATACCAAGACAAGAAGAGGCTTAACTGAAGGCTAAAATCCAACTACAGAACACTGTATGGATTGCATCAACATATTTTACTCAAACCGACCATTTACATCGTAGAGGATTTAATAGGAAAAACAAGCTTTAAACAATAAGAGTAAATTAATCTTCACAGCTGCATAGGTCTCTTAATGAAGTCTTCTGGCATTTCAATGGGTTTTACACACAGCTTCAGGACACATACACTTTTTCACCAAGTGCTGCACTTAGTAAACTCAGTGTCCCACCATGACATAGAGGAGGAGCAAGATCAGGTTCAAAATGAGATAGTGGCATGACCGCACTGAAATCCGAGTATGGAAATGTTTTTAAATGTAAACACATGTATAACCTGGTTTGGATTTTTTCTTTTTTTTTTTTTTAAAAAAAAAAGTAATTAAAGGTAGTCTAACGAAAGGAAATTAATGAAAACTTTATGTTGTGAGAGAGTGCAGGTAACTTGAAAACCTACTTCCTTCCGGTGACTGTCTCACACCTTCAGGAGGCTCGAAGATATTTTGTTAATTATCCCTCCGTCCAAGAGATATTAAAATCCTTTCAGTTACCCTTAATTAAACATGGCTTTTGGTAGTTTTCTTTTGCTAATGTATGACTAGACTTTAAAAGTTAAAATGCCACTGTAGATCATTCAGATGAGCTGAATTTCCACCATGAGAAATTCTCTGAGAAAGCTGAACTGTGCTGTGGGTGTCAGCAGGACACTGCAAAGCCCCCTAAATGTATGAGATGGTATGTGCTGCTAATGTGTTGTTTTCTCCAACTCATCCAAACAACCACTTGTTTTGATCCAAGAGTAAAATCCTGCCCTTAGGATGCAGCATGGTAAATCGGAGAAAGAAGATGCCCTCCTAACAGGAGAGGGTTTGGAGAAAGAAAGATTAAAAAGGCAAGGAAGAATAGGTATTTTCTTTCATGAGCAGGCAGTTATCTATTGAACTTGTTTGTTATGGCCCAATGTTCCCAATTGCCTACATATATATGGCAAGGGAGCACATACAAAGTTTAGGCTTTGCAACATCATCAATCAGGTTATGTAAAATGTTTTAATACTATTTTATATTTTTTTCCACAATGAAAAGATATTATTAAGGCCCTAAGTGCAGAAAAAGAGAGAGCTGGATGGTATAGTACAGTGGTTTACAAAGCAAGGCTAGTATCGTAAACAGAGGATACATTTTGAATTGATGTAAGCACACATTCCAAATGGATGTTTTCATATGTGCCTGTTTCAAGTGGACAACTGATGCAACAGAGACATAATGTATCTCCTAGCACATAGATAGTTAGATGCCATAACTATGCTGGAAATCTTCCCTCTTATCTCCCTCTCATGCACACACACAGACACACACAAAAACCCCCAGAAAACCAACCCTCCACACAGCAGTTCCTTCATTAGGTAGGTATGAAGCTGAGTAGTCCAAACTGAGAGCAGTCTTGTCAATATTACTGTATGTATTGACATGTATATCACCTACTATGGTTACATAGCGTACAAGTGTTGCACTTGAAGACGAGAAGAGTAACTATTAAACTAGAGCAGGTGGCATGGGAATTGCTCTTTAAGTAACATAATCCTAAATGAATGTACCATTAAAAATCTTTATTTTGGCCTGTCTTTAATGAGATTAGACTTTTGTTACAAGTGCTATTTTGTATTGCTTCCAGGCTTGTACCTAGCCCTTTGCAGATGGTAAGAATAATTTGCCTTCATTAAGAATATGAGGAATGGTAGGATTATCATGCTAATATTCCGAAGTTTTATGGTATAAATATTTGGCAAATGGAAATATTAAGAAAGATGCCATCTTCTTTATTACAATCTCATTAATTATCACTTATGGGAATTACCACAATTTAATAAATTGCGGTTGCTCAGGTAGGAAAGAGTTGAGAATATAATTTCTTTAGGCTACCTATACATTTAACATTTAGAATTTAGTCTAAATTTGTGTGAAATGAACTTACAAAAGAATAAACAAAAAATAAATCAGCAGTACAAATTAGCACAAAAAATTGCGTAGTTGGTCCAAACCAGACCTACCCAATACACATTTTCTACATGTGAAATTCAATCCAGGAACAGAATTTTGTCTGTCTGAATGCTCACCTAAGACTTTATAACTAAGTTAACTGAAGTAAGCAGGAAGGGTAAGATCTTATAGCACACCTATGAAATGTCTTAAAAACTACCAATAAATACATCTATCTATAGGTGAAGAACAGAAAGAGAACAGTAGTCAATCTAATATTGCTCTGACAAAAGTGAAAGCCCTCGTTTTCCGTTGTTCCATATAGCTCTATTTCTCAACATCAATGGAAGCTTGATTAGAATGAGAAACTTATTGCAATTGGCAACTAGTTGCTTTTGGTACCTTCCTCCCACACGTGGTCCAAGTGATTAACTTCTTCCCTTGCTTATTTGGGACACTTTCACTACTCTAACCATTCCAGTATTGTGTTTGGCTCCACTGAAGAATAATGTTGAGGGATACCTAACAGGGTGAGACCAGTGTCTTCCCTAAACCAGTGGCCTTTTGAGGACAGCACCTTTTCTGAGGTCCTTCCCCTTGGAATACGGTAACTGTTGGACTACAGGTGTTAGAGAGTACCTCTCCACACAATCAGGGGACGTGGTGTTCATCAATTTGCTTAATCCCTAGGTTAGACTAATCTGATACTGTCAAAACCACAAACTCCTGTGGTAAATAGTTCTAGGAATTAATTCTCCATTCAGTGAGGAAGTATTGTATTAAATGCACATCCTGTTTGCCTTATCAGTGCCCCAGGGTCTGGTAAACAGCCATTTCCATTCACCTTAGCCACTACCTTCCTGATTTGGTAAACCTTAAACACAATTTCCCCTCAGCTTCTTCCTGCCCAAATTTAAGAGTGACATCCAAACAGATGTATTCATTCAAGTGAGACATAACCTATAACCTAACAAAGACAGACAAATGCTTTTTGATGCACCCCAGGATGGGTTTGCCCTCTTGGCTGCCATGGTACACTGCAGACTGAGTCTGGTTTTTTTGAAATTCATGATTTTTTGAAAATCAAATACATGACACCCACTGGGTTTCCTTTATCCATGCACTTACTGACAGCTTCACAGAACTCCAGCGGGTGAATGCTGCAGGACCTGGCTGGACAGAAGGCACATTGCCTCCTTCCCATCCTTTGCAAAGTACTTTCTAAATTCTCTTTATTTAGCCCTCAGCATCCTGCCGTCATTTATGGGCTTCTCCATTCTCCTCATTTGGAGAAACCTTCCTTTTTCTTTAAATATTGACCTTTCCTTTAGGATAACCTCCTGAACTTAACCTAGGAGCTACACAGAACTTTTACTGAATGGATAATACATTATCACAACAACCTCACATGATCCAAAATGTGCTTACTGTGCTCTGAAGTATGACTAAGAAAGCTATGAGTCCAATTTCTTCTTATGATAAACTTGCCCTGTTGTTACAAATCTATGTATCGTTTATTCTCAAAAAGATATCCAATAAATTCTTCTGGCTTCTAAAACTGTCTTACAAACTCTTTGCTGATGGTGAAGATACACGAAAGCAGAAGAAAAACAACCACAATTCACAGCAGCAGAAGCTATATAAATCAAAGTTACATATTGAGTGGGCTTCTTTATCTTCACTTAACAAAGGAAGGCAAAATAAAAGAATGTTTGCAAAGAAGCCCCAAATTTTACATGCAGTGACTGGCACGTTGTCAAATGTCCCACACAATTCTAATAAAGCTCTCTCCTGTTATTAATGCAAATTAAGGCTTAGGCCTAATCTGACATTTTGCCTAAAATCTTTAGAATTATCCTATTGGACAAAACATTGGGAAGAGGATTTTGCTGTAAATGAATAGCAGTCCTCATGTGGAAATGAAAAACCCTCTCATTCAATTTTTGAGAAAGTCTAATTTCTTCAGAGCATTATATAAAATGCTAGATTGTAGAATGAAATGACAGTGATGATTCTTGGCTTGCTTCAATTTCTGTTCCTTAGAACACATATGTGTGCGAGCAATCTCATTGATACAAACAACCCTCTTCATGCTCAATGCTGCTATTGTGCAAAAACATCTCTGCTTCTGGCTGAGAGGCAGAATACATTGAAATTTTTCCTTTGCCGTTATATCAGTTGACATCTATTGTGGACGAAACCATCCTTCTTTTGACTTCCATGCTGAGGAACAGCACAGTACACAGAACACCCAAAAGAAACCTGTGTAAGCTACAGGCTTGTCTTCAACTACTCAACCATCCTACACTAAAATAAAATGCTTTTAACATGTAAAGTTAAACAAAGTAATAACAAAACCCAGCTGGTAAGAGATCATTAAGAAATACTTTAGTGAGCGGTGAACACACTGGTCTGAGAAGTGCGTTAGGGAGATAATGTGATGGCATTAATATTCAGCATCACCTGAAGTGAAAAAATTACAATACCCTTTTGTCCTCCAGCTGAAAGGAATCAGAGCCAAGTCCTGGTTAACCAGTAAGTTTGCAGGTGGTAATATCAAAAAAGACTAACCTTTAGCCCTTCTACTTCGCTTTCCAACTGTTTAGAGTACTGTTCACTCCTCTCTCGCAATTTCCTGTCTTTGGATGCCTCAGCAGCTGCGGCTTCAGCTTGGACTTCCAGCTACAAAAGTACATACATTTTTAATAGATAGGATTCTTCAATTTTTTATTTTTTTTTTTTTTTCAAAATCTATCAATTGTTTTCAATATAAGAAATAAATCTCCAGCACTAAACTGGACACTTCAAATTTGTAGAAAACAAAACCAGTACAATTTGAAACAACAATCAAAGAGTTAAAGATTTACAGGCAACAGAAAAAAATTACTTTGTCAGAAAACCTTACATATAACTACTATTTTATAGATTCTAAACAGTCTTCTCACCACTTACTTCTTTTTTAAGTCTCTCTGTTCTGCGTAACTCTTGCCTTAAACTTTCTACTTTTTGCATCACCACTTCCATTTCTTCCTCCTTATCTCGGAGCTGGCGGGCAAGCTTTTGTTTTTGGGAATGCAAGTCTGTCAGCCGCTCGTTCATCTCTGAGAACTCCTGCATTGCCAATTTCCGCTGGCTGTGGGCATCTTTCAGCTCTTTGGCTTGGGATTTTAATCTGTCACTAGACTCTGCCAGTTCCTACAGTTTAAAAAAAGAATTAAGTAATAAACCTAGAAAGCTGCAAGGCCACTTCTTGTCTTTGGATGCGCGTCTAACACCTTCTCCAGAGTGAATAGAAACTATAGCTTCATTGCTTTTCATGAATGCATTCACTATACAGATTGTATACCTCTATAAATAAGAAAAAGGGCCAGGTTTTATACTACTGAAGTTAGTAAAACTGCATAAACATAAACCAAGTTAGAATTTAATCTGTTATTATAGGTTAAAAACAAAGGCTTTCAAGCACTTGCACTAAAATATAAAAATACTTTGCTTTTTTAATTTACAATGTCATTAGCATAGTTTTTCAAGAACTACTTAAAAAGAACAGCACTTATCTCAACTGCTAAACAATTAACAAAAGTGTGGAAACCTCTGTTCTATGAAAATTTTTACTTTAGAAGGTTTTGAAAACTGACCTGCAACAGAGAAGGATTTCCATACACTGTACCATAATATCAAATATTACAGAGAGTTTCAGGCAATAAAAACACTGCAGTGAATAACAGCAATATATCATAATTATTCTTGTAAAAGAACCCACTGAAATACCACTGCTGGTGCTAACTCTCCAGCACTAGACCTTCACAAAGCTTGCCGTGTCCTAAATCTGTGCTACTACACTGCAACTGAGTAGACAGAGCAGTTCAAATGGTTTAATGATGTTCAGCCAAACCGCAGCAGAACAAAGAAGCAAGGAAAAGCAAGTCTGAGGATGGAAAGAAGAGCAGCAGGAAGTATCAATTTTTGGTAATCTTGACATCTATACAAATTTAAAAACATTTTCTAAGCCTGCTAAAAAGAAGTCCAAATGGCTACAAGTTGTTTTAGAAGAAACATGGTCTTTCCTGGACAAACTGTCAGCTTTCAAGGTTTTAAAAGTTTCAAGGGGTAAAACAAATGGTGTTAAATACAGATGACACAACAAGTGTGAACTCTAAAATACTGAGTCAATATAACATGATGGTAAATAGGCTAATGTATTTTACACCTGATTACAGGTTGATTTAAAACCACAAAACCAAAAAAAGAGCCATGAAAACAGTATGCTGTAAATAAGAAAACAAGGGATTAGAGAGACAGAGAAGAAGAAATAAGCCCCAGTATTCTTTAACTATAGTTACTTGAAATTACTTTGGAATTTTTATATTTGGGCAATTTTTCACATCTCTCTTCTGGAAACACTTCTGCAACACAACATTAATACCATTTCCTAACATTTTTTCCATGCTACTGTCTCACCTATACTTCAGATTAAATAAATTGTCTGGAATAGTTCACCTCTACTCTACTCTGTCTTCTTAACCACTACCTTAATCTCAAGCCATAACCCCTTCTTTGCAGCCACCATGCAATTTGGATCATGGAGTTGGTCACTATCTGGAAGCAGTAATCTTGGACCACCCAACAATCATACATACAATGTGTTAAATAATGTCCTTGTCATCAAAAAAAAGAGGCAGAAAGCAAAGTAGGTCAACGCTACACATTTGTTGTCTGCTCATTAATTTGACACTTGAAAGTTATTTCAAGTAAAACAATCAAAAATAAAATACTCTTTAGTTTAGAAGAGTTTTAGAAGGTTTAAAAGAGTTGTTGACAAAACGCTTTTACCTTACTAAGATCTTCCCTCTCTTGCTTCAGCGTTCTGACCTGTTTCTCAAAAGCCTTTATTTGTCTGGAAGCATCATCCAACTCTCGCCTTGCAGTGCTGGCCTCCTCAAGTTGCTGTTCCAGATGGCCAGAATCTAGAAAAAGCAACAATATGTTAAGGAAAAAACCCCAGTATTCTAGAATAGCATAGTCTAAGCTGCCTGAAGCCCCTTCAGTATTTGTTCTGGATTCCATTTAATCACAAAATAATGCAATTCCTATTAGGTTGTTTCAACTGCCATTATCTGCTTTTAAGAGAACAGAATAAAAGCTCACAGCTCGCTGCAAAAAACATGAAAAACAATAACAGCTTGTCTTTTCACATTATAATCATCACGCACTATACATAATTCTTAACATACGCTTTAACCATGACCTATACATTTGACTTTTATGCACCGTGATGTAGTATATAATGCATCTTTTATTATACTGCAATTCTAAACAGTCTCCCTCCTCTCCCCAAATTCCCCCATAAAGAAATAGTCACTTAAGAGCTGGCGTTCTCCTCTTGATACACTTAAAATTAACTTCAGGCAATTTTACTTATTTCCAGTGGGAAAACTACTAGTGTTTATGTGATCTGCTTTATTACTACTATAAATACAGGAAAACTATTACAGTCAGTCTCTTGCCAACTGTCAGTGATACAATGACAGTACATTTCTACGCCACAGCTAAATAATGTCATAGACATAAGCTCAAATGCTACAAATGAAAAGTTGAAATCTGTAAAATTCAACAACTGAAGATTTCTAGCCAGTGGGTGCTTTTTTTCACTTCTAGTCCTTCACTTCAAAACAAGAATTTAAAGTATTATATATATATATATATATGAAGATAGCTTAATTCCAAGTTCTAGGAAATCACTGGACATTTTGCCTTTGATTCCAGTTGTGGCAGGTTTTCAGACCGTATGATATTTACGCACAGAACAGGAACCCATCTATACTCTTAAGAAGAGACTTTTACTAAATTTTCATAAATGCAACTCTAAAACACTGGCGCTTGGAGAAAAAAAATATAAAACCACATACATTTCTAAGAGCTGTAATTTCTGAAACACAAGTATTTTATAAGCAAGTGAATACAATTAGCTTTTATCCAGACAAATACTCACTGTTGTTTTAATTCATTGACTCTTGTTTAAAAATTTAAAAGAATGCATTTAAATAAGAGATGTAGCTCAAAGCCAGAAATTATTAACTGCCTCCCTTATGTAGTATGCTCCAAAGTCACCAGCAAAAAGTAAGTTTATATATGGTTCCGCTGAGCCAAGATAAATCTCTCTTCCGTGCGTGAACTGCTTTGTTCCACGTCTCTGTTTTCTTCTTCCATCTCTGCCCTTTACATATTTGGCAATATTAAAGATTCCTCAAAGTTTTCTCCTATGTAACTTAGCGAACAAAACTTATAACTTTGACCTCAAAAATTCAAAGCATATGCTAGCTTGTCATTTCCTGGAAAACCAGATAGACAAGAAAAATGTAGTTCTTCTAAGGTCCTCCCAGTGACACTACTGAATTTGACATAATTTTGCATTCATTCTTTATTACCTTTTTCAGCATGTGTTTATACTTGCAGCTCCAGAATAGGCAGTTAAAACAGGTTAAAGAATATAACCAAAAGCTAGTTGTGACATATGTGTAGGAAATGGTAACTTTCCATCTAATCACCCTAGTTGTTGCTAAGATCTTAGCTAATATATGCAAACACTCACTGTAGGATGTTATTACATTAACTTGCCCAAGAGATGAGCCCAAAGCATAAAGTTCAGCTCTGCACCTGAACCTTCTTAAAGTTCGTCAGATCTAGATTTGGAAATATAGGTATTTTAAACGCCACACAGAAAACCTGGAACTGGCTTCCCTAAATTTGTAAGCATTCAGACATGATCATCATCTGGTTTCTGTCTGTATTCTGTCATTAAATTAATTTTAAAATCTATCTAACAAAGTAACAACTGAAGTAAAATACAACATACTTTTCTTCAATTTTATTGAATTAGCTTGTAGTTACAACTCAAAGCATAACTGAGTATCTTCTAACTAATGCCTTTACTGTGGGCCAGACAAGTCATCAAGTCATTCAAGTACATACTGGGAAAGTTTTGTGGTGACTGGGGATGGTTTAGACAAACACGTTATTGACTTCCAACTCAGACCACAAAAGCATATATTTTATCCAGGAATAAATATACAAATATATACGGGGCATGAAGGAGAAAACTATTAATGGGTACTTAAGGGAAAACCGTTTCAATATTAACCAGACATTGACTACTTTTAAATTTTACATCACCTTTGTTGGGGAATGTTCCCACCCCTTTTCTATGTGTTTTTTTTTTCATTACCAAAGGATGACAGTAAAACCTTCAGTAACCAAAATCTAAGTTGCAGCTCAATAGTCAAGAATATTACTTAATGCTGATCCTGATGCTTTTCTATGAAGGGCTAGTACTATTCAAAAGCTGCTCTTGTATATATTGCTTTTCAAAATCAGATTGAACAGAGGTTTCTGATCACATTGTCTTTTTCCTCATTACAGCAGCAAATGGAGGGACATTTGGCTGGAGAGAAACTTCACAAACCCCTTTGTCCTGACACAGTGCACATGGTATCAGGCAAAGCAGAGTGATCCTCCCTGAGCTGGTTAAGCTGCATTCACAATCAAAAATAATGCTTATAGCACAATACAAAACTGCTGCCTCACAGCAGAGCAGCTCTCCAGCTGCGTATCTCTAACAGAGTTTTTCCAGACTACGTAATTTTAACATCATATAATCTGTGTGCTGCAGTCGGTGGTTCGTACATCACATGCTCCTGCCAGAGTCTAAACGCAACAACTAAAATGCCTGGAAGTTAAATTCAAGTTATTCTTTCTGTGGGTGTTGCTGATGGCATTCCTGACACCTTCAGGAACTGAATGAAGTCTCTTCACAAATACAAACCAGAACAAATCTTTTTTGTAGTTCCCGCCAACCTTTCTTGCTGTTTTGGTTTTTTTTCCCTATCAACAGGTTAGACATGAACATATAACAGAGATCCAGCTACTTGCATCTGATTTTTCTCTGGCATCAAATGCAGATATTTTCCTATTTGGATGGACAAGAGGAATCAGATTTGTCCTTTGCGTTCCTACAGTTCTAGTCCTAATATCTCACAGTCTCTATCCATCTTGTTTATTTTCCTAAATAAAAACCATCTTGCTGTACTTCCTTTTCCTGTGAAGATGCCTCTGCTCTCAAGATCCTATTTTGCAGAAATCATTATGGAGCAGGGTAACAGCAGTCCTATGCTACAAACGACTAGAGGGAAAATTCCCTTTAACATAGTTCAGAGCATCAAATCCAAAATACTGAATATTAGTATTACTAGTTTGCCTTTAATGTAGGCAAAAAAGCTATTATTAGCTTTTAGCTAAACAGACAGAAAATTGGTTCACTAACAAGCTATATTCAACATTGTGGGGCAATAAAAGTTCTCCCTCTGGAAGTTCTTAAAACATGAATAGTCCAAATCTGGGTGACTAAGGCTGGAACAAAAGTGTATTTGGATATATCAAATTTCTTTGGATCTGTCCCTAAATGTCTCAGGTAGCCTTTGTAAAGACACAGAATACTGGTCTAAGTAGATCCTTACTTTTTGACTAGTTTGACAGTTCTAAAGAAAGGCAGTATGACACTAATTAAAGAAATTCAGCTCTTTATCTGCACAGATTTCAAAAGCACTTTTCAAACTTGAAGTACTGAGACATTTGATAGTCACATTATAGTTATCATAAAATCTTTGTTAACTCTCAGAAGCAAAGGAATTAAATGAAAAGGAAATAAATGTACGGTTTTGTAAGAAATGATAGCTCACTGACAGCAGAACTGAGAGGTGATTCTTCCCTCTCTCACCTCCCTTTCTTCGTAGATTTCTAATGTCCACTTTGCATTGATTTATTAGATAATAAGCTAATTAAATTTTCCATATGTACATAGGTCTTCCTTTAATTGAGTGAACTGAAGAGACAGTCTGTGGCATGCAGAGATGGGCCACACAGCTGTGAGCAGGACATATTTTAGTTTGGTCAATTCTGTCGCTCATGGAACTGCAGCCTTATGGCCAGTGGTGTTCTCTCTCATGGAAAACATCCTTCACTACTCCTTGCCACTTGGAAAAATACAGTATCGCTTAAGGGCCATCTCCCAGACAACCCAAACTTTTCTAAAAGTACCATTTCAAGAAAATACCCAGAAACCCACATCTCCAGTTTGCTTTTACTCCACATTCAGTTGCAATGGACTAAGCGACAGCACACTATATACCTCTGGGGTTTCAAAGGAAACATCACATCTCACACATTGGGCCCTTCCAAGGAAAATTCACCACAATATAAGATAACAAAAAATATCAATTGATGCTCAAACCATAACAAATCATTTTTCCACCACGTTTTTAAAGAATATTAAAATGGCTTAGCTGAAGTCTTCATGCCTCATGTTTACTGTAGTAAATAAGAAACAATGCCTGCCTGACTTCCAGTTTACTCCCTCCATACCGGAACGCAGACATGTACAAAGCAAGGAATGCTTAGATATGCTACAGTGGCTCTGACTCCTGAAAGGACTGCAGTGCCTTTTGATACTGCTAAAAATAAGCAAATGTGTGTTCCATCTGCTCTTGCAGCATACGTTGCAGGAGAAAGGGGGGAAATCAAAGGTAGTACTATGGAAACTGGTCATGGTTTCACATTTCCTCACGTAGAGCCTGATTCACACCCCTGTAAATTAGCAACACCACAATTTCAAACTGGTAGAACTTTACCACTAATCATAAGAACAGAAGTCACTGAAATCTTCCTTCTTCCTTTCAACTGGAATTACTGAAGTACTAAATATTGAGTTGAATTTGTAGAAAAAGTTGAGCTACCAATGAAGATCAAGGGTGAAATGAGCAGTAAAAATAGACTGGAAGCCTCTTTTAGAAGTAAAGCCAGTATTACATTACGAGAAAAAAAAATTGTCAAAATACAGTTTCTCATTGCAGTTTTTACATTAATATTTATAGCATACCTGTTACCTGTTTCTTCAACTTTTCAATTTCTTCTTTCAAACTTTTAATTTCTAAATCTTTGCTTGCTGCTATTGGGCCATCCACTGTTGAATACTGCAGAGCCTGGACTGTCTGGGTGGACTCTAGAAAATGATGGAAGAGAGAGGGACAAATCACATGCCTGACGTGTAAAGAGTCAAAAAGATATTACCGATAAATTAAGACATCCTAAAAGACTCTCCACTGAGGATTGTACAACTAATAATTTCCAACTACAAAACTTCAGTAATTCAATTTCTCAGCTGGACAAACAAAGTTCTTAGAGATTTTAAGAACGAATTCTTTATGCCAGAGGAACCAAAGCACATTGCGAACAAATTTAGCATATTGTAAGAAATTACATACGTGAGATATTTCAGGGATAAAGAATAACAGAAGTTTAATTTGTCAACAGAAATAACGAAGAGAATTCTTTTCTTTCTAGAATGCATTCCAGGAGGTATATTTATCTTTTTTCATAGTATAAACATAGCTTACAAAGCTGCAAGCTAACTGATGACAAAAAAGTGTCGAATGATTTATTATTTTATGACTATACCTTGTAGTTTTCTACTAAGTTCGAGCTTTTCCTGTTCTAGGCGTCGTATTCTCCTCTCGTAAGCTTCTGTTGCTAAACTATCCTCCAAAGTTCTTTGGATGCTGGCATCGAGATCCATGGAGGGTGGTCCAGCTGTCAGTCTTAGACAGCTGCGGTCTGAAAGCACACTGTAGAGGGGGGGAAGGGGAGGGGAAATAAAACAGTACTGGATTTTACAACAGGCTGTGTTTAAAATAATTTACCAAAAAATTTAACAACCAAGAAATAGTTGCTTAATTTGTGATTCACTAGTTAATTTATTACACAGTCAAATAACACCTTGTTAGTATGTGGTAATTAAAAACTGGATTCATTTTTATCCAGCATGATTGATCTCCTCAATGCATTTTTTTATTATATAAAAGCGAATGAACTCCTGATTAAAAAGGTCTACATTAATGACAGTCTACATTAGTCAGATAGCAAAAAGCAACAATGTAGATAGTAAGGATAATTACAGTAACAAGTTTTTTAAAAAATATTTAACAAAGTTTCCTAAATACTTTAAAGACAGCAATTCACAACAACTGGTGTGAAATTACCACGTTACAACAAGAGCACATACATGTCAGAAATGCTGTACCCTGATTCTGTCATTGCTCATGGACACATATTGCTACTTATGAAAATAATCCTTTTGAAGTCTACAGGACATGGCACATAACCAGCACTAAGCACATGTGTTTGCAGAAACATAGGCCTGGCTTTTTAATGGTTGTAAACATTATTTATTTATTTATTTTCATAATGAGCAAGGAGCATAACAGACTTCTTTGTTACTATTTAATCCAGCAGGAGAGATGAACATGACAAATACCACATTAATTAAAAAAAAAATTCCATTCAGACTTCAAGAGTATCAAAGGACTAAAAATAAAGCCATTTCTAAAGTCTAATAAGCTAAGTCTAGTGAGCTGGTTCCACACATCTGGTCATAACTTTGCCATATGCAGTTAAATTTATATATTATCTGAAAACCACCTTTCTCAAAAAAATTGCTCTGAACACAGGGGCTGACCTTTAAATTCATATAAATTCTACCTACAGAGAACTCATTCTTTTGGAGAGATGGCATTTAGCTTATGGCCTAGCAAATTCCTCAATAAACCACATTCTTTGGTGTCTGTTTGCAGTTGGTTTCAGAGACAGAAACTGAAGATAATACATAACCATTCTACAGACAATTTTCGAATTCTTAACTTACCAGCTACTTGTGTATGTGAAACCCACAAATGGTAAATGATGGCCAGAAAATGCAGTGTGTGATGGTGGAGGCATTGTTTCCTAGAAAAATAATAGGGTAGTTGAGTAAGTAATAACCTAATGGACTTAAAAGATTTTCAAGTTTAACCAGATGTGAAGCGTTAGTGATAATATCGTATTAATTACATTCACAGGTATCTTTATTTACAGTCCAAATATGAAATGGCATCACCTAGAGCTATTCATAATAGCATGCAATATAAAAAAATACAGCACGCTGGTATAAAAAAAGCCTTTCTAATTAAATAGGCTACCATTGGCGGAAAGCAGAGTATTACACATATTAAAAGCTAATTTCCTCCTTATTTTTTCCTAAAAGCTCTTAGCACGAAGACTAGCACCTTTTATTCCCTCCTCTACTCCTCTATGCTAATTCTACAGGCAGGGCTTCCTGCTTGTAGAATTACCAACCCCCTCTCCAAGCAGGTTATCTCTGTTTGGAGAGAACAAGAGTCAGACATTTACTAGAAAGAAGTAACACAACCAGGTTTTCTAATACCATTAGTATTTTGACCATTTCTTCCTTCATTGCTGCTTATTCCTACCAAAGATTTACAAACCAAAACACATCGTTGAGCTTCTTCTACGGCTAAAATAATCCTGTCGCTATATTATTCAAACCTCTACAAACTCACGTTGCCTACCACTTATCCGTAGATCTAGAAAGCTCAGCGGAACAGAGATGCACAAGCAGTTTAGAAAACAAAAGCAAAAATGGTGAAAATGTTTCACCTCACATTTAAACAGCAGGTTTCTGCAACAGACACCCCCAAAAAAAGTATTTCTGAGGAGACAACACAAAGAATACCTCTGATGCTATCATCACCTCTATCATATGTCATCTGTCAAAGTCAAAGTTAATAAGCATAGAAACACTGAGGTTGTTAAAAATCAACAGTTGCAAAGCCTTTTAAGCAAAGGCAAAATTATTTTCTTCTTACTAGCTGAAGTTCCTGAAGAAATGGCTGTAACATTTCTCCCAAATTTCACAAAACGCAAGTCAGAAAACAAGCTGGAAACATTTTAGTGGGAATGAACTGAATGAAATCTGACAGAGTTATGAACAATTAGAGCAGAGCACTACAATAAAATGCATTCTGCAAAATTAATACAAGCCTTGACAATGCTCTGCTAGAGATACTATGTCTTGCAGACTAATTACATGTAAATCTTTTAGTTTCTGTAAGACATGGACACTAAGAACTTGTTACTGCAAATAAAAGATGCATGTTTTAGTTAAATACATGTGAAGTTATAAATAATTTGCAGAAGTGAACTGCAGTTATAGAATCATAGAATGGTTTGCGTTGGAAGATCTCAACTAAAGATCATCGAGTTCCAACCCCGCTGCCCTGGTCAGGGACACCTCCCACTAGAGCAGGTTGCTCAAAGCCCCATCCAGACTGATCTTGAAGGATTCCCCCCACAGCTCTTCAAAGCAGCTCTTTGTTTTTTACACAGAACACAGTGAACACACTGAAACAAACTGTGTTTACATCTATTTTGTGGTAAAATATACAACAAAAGCAGATTTGTCAAAATGTTAATTCTATACTCACAGAATTTTTTAAGCAATCGTCATCCACATCAAAGTTTGAAGTATCGGTGGGGCTGCTGACTTCTGGGATGTAAGGTGCCTCACAGTTTCTAATGTTGTCCCAGTCAATCCCAGCAAAAAAGGTATGGTTCTTAAAATCTTCTATCCCATTTTGTCCAAGTCGATGCTCTCTGCTACAAATGAGCCGTCGGATAAGGTCCTTTGCACTTTCAGAGACATCTGTCACTTGAGCAGGGAACTGAAACCTCTCCTTAAAGATTAAAATAAGAGAAAATAGTTTATTACCAAGAAAAAATTGGAAAATTGCCCTTCTTAGTGAAGATCACTACACGGAAAAAGAACTGTGCAAATACTCTGGTTCCTACACATATCCAGTAAGGTTTCTAGGCAAAAGACTTCCCCAAAGGACAGAAACTATGGAATTTTTTTGCCTCCTATTTTTCCCTCTTTATTTGAATTTCTCATACACTGTTGAATTCTACAGCTACCTCCATGTGGAAGAATGTTTAAGAACCTTCTGCATAAGCCAACCAACAGACACCGCCAGAAGGAAGTAACGCAAAAGGAGTGATGTTATGTAGCCAAAATTCACTCCACAGAGTGATCTAACAGCCATGTTTCCAAATCCAGTTTTTTAGTTTTGAACGGCTCTATCCTAAAGTAAAGCCATCTGCAATCCATAACCATACTACTATATGGAAATACATATTTTTTTGTTCTACGTTTATGAACATTAATATAATTAGTATATAAAAACTAAAAATAAAAATAATTTTTTAATAAGCTTTCCAGTTAACCTATTACTTATTAAAAATTAGCTTAGAGAGAGACAGAAAGTGCACTAACTTTGTGGTTCATTATTTTCCCATAGGTCTCCACCAAGGACTCAGCATAAAAGGGCGTTTCTCCATAAAGCATTTCATACATGCAAACGCCGAGGGACCACCAGTCACACTCGGGCCCATACTTCCCTTTTCCATCTTCCATGGCCTGCAAGATCTCTGGTGAAATGTAGTCTGGTGTCCCAACTGCTACTGAAGATTGGACCTGTAGGAGTTACATTTCCAGGACTCAAATCAACTTCCACTGTTGCTGACAGTTTCACCGTTTGTGACACTGAGCATGCATGTACGTATACTAGCCTAGTATTCTGGTTGTAAAAATAGCAACTAAACACACTAAAAGCTTCTAAATTCATAAAGTAACATGCAAGCATACATTAATAGATAGCCCAATAATGTACTTCTGCTCAACTCTTACAAATATTTAATACCAGAGAAAGTAGAAAACTGTCAGTTCTTTGGCTTACAGTTATTAAGTAATTATGGATTAGGTAAGCACACATGTATTTACTCAAATGCTTTGTAACACTCTGGGATGTGATTAACACACTGGAGTTACATTAGTAGTTACACCTACTATATAGTGTGCAAGTTTAAATATACTATTAAAATATAATGATATGCTAGTTTTATCTCATCCTGCTTATAATAAAGCTTGTATTTTCAATAAAGATTTGAGCTCAGAGCTCAAAACAGAGAGATTCATAGGTCATCAACAAACACCTACTCAGTACTGATAGTGCCACTTCTCTTCATTTATTCACGAGTTGACTATACGTATCTAAAAAGCTTTTAATACACAGTAATTCCAAGCAAAGTGTAGCCATGTTTTGAACCAAGGATACCACTACAATTCTATTTCATTTGACATAAGGTACCTTTTCTCTTTATTAGCACACATTTTAGCAGCTAGCAAAGCACTGAAGAAAAGGTATTTAGGAATGCATTTAGGTATATTAGGAATGTATATTTATAATTTACCGTTCCATCTTCCATCAGTTTCAGACAAGAACCAAAATCTGCTAATCGGATATGTCCGTTCATATCCATCAAAATGTTGTCTGGTTTAATATCCCTGCAAATAAAACACTTTCAGAGTTAGTACAAAAATGTATACAAAAATCGTCCAAGCATTAACTCTGCAACACTGTTATCACTCAAATCCAGCAAGAGATCAGTAGATGGAAAACAATCACTCATCATCTGATGAAATTTGCACCAGGACATTTAATGACATTTCATACCATGCCTGTTAATTTTAGTAAGAATTAGAAAGCATCTATGATCTCTAAGTTACCAGAGCCAGATTTGTTTAACTTGCAGAGGAGGCTCCAATGTTGAAATTCCTTTTCATTAAAGTATAGTTGTTAGAAATACCCATCGAGCTACATTTTTAAAATACACGATGTTATTACATTCTTACTCTAACCTTATCTATTATATTCAAAAGACAAATTACAAGCATATGAATAAAGGACTTTGAATCCTTTCTCAACGAACAGCATTTACAAGATGTAAGATCAAACCCCCTAAAACAAATTAAAACCAAGCAAAGCCCTGACTTTGTTTCATTCCTCGGAGAACTTACAAATGAATGTCCTTAACTGGTTTGCAAATTTTAATATATTCAGAAACTAAGATATTCACATTGCACACGAGAGGTTTTATAAGGGCCAAAAAATAACCACACCTTGAGCAACACTATAGAAGCAATAGCATGAAGATGTCACACTGTTATATACCAAGTGACAATGGTAATAGTATGTTGTTTTGAAGAAACAAAACGTTACCCAAATACAGGCTGTGGCCCCTGCTGAAAACAGATTGTAACCACCTTCCCAACATCCAGAAACATTTACAAAATAAAAAGCAAACGCTACTTAAGAAATCATGCTTTTGCAGCTTACAACTGAGCATATGGGCAAATCGTAAAAAATTAACTGCGTCCATTCTCTAAATAACATTCTTCCACTTGAGTTTTGCTGACAGTGAATATTCCAAAGAGTTGTAACCTCCAGATTGAGGTAGTTTTATTTATTTTACATTCACCCACCAAAAACATTCCTTAAACATGTTCCTAAATAGAAACAAACAGATGCTATTGAGACCTCCGGAATTATAACTTCAGTTTTAAACACTTTGCAAAAACATGCACCTAAAAATCAAGTTCCTCTTAGAAGCTGGACCTAGTTCAAGCGAAACAAAAACATGAGTCACTCTTGAGGCTCCATTTATCCATCTTCTATCTTTTAATATATTCCCAAGAGAAATAATAATAGCAATAATCATCATCATCCCAACCTCCCCCATTCAATTTCACGAAACAACAGAAAGCATGAAAAACATGAAAAATCACACTCTGTTGTCAACACTCTGCAAAGCCAAACTTGCAAAACTACGTTAAGAGCACTCAGAGGAACAAGTATTTTTTGCAAAGCAAAGTTTGTAAGACTCAGTAATAACTATATAGGCACAATTTTTATAGTTAAAGAGAACAACAAAAAAAAAAGAGCGCAACTTAATGCATAGAATTTCTTTACAGCTCTTGTAACAGAAGGTATGGGTTAGGAACAACTGGTCTGAATTCAACTGAACTGGGTTAATAAAAGACAGTTTGGAAGACAGGGATCGCTGGCATCTGCAGAGTGGGCTCTAAGCAAAGGGAAAGTTAAGAACATTATGAGCCCCAGAGGGGAAGAAGGAAGGGGAGTAATTATTGCCAGTGTAACTGAGGAGTTCGAAGGTAGTGATTATGGGGGAAAATAATATGTCATAAACACACATCTCTACTGAGCCTGCAGTTGTTACGTTCCATTAGATTGTTAGATTCCATTAGAATTATTAGGCTTGTTCCAGGTTTTTGTTTGAATGGCAATAGTGAATCTCCTTTAGTAATGAGAAATTATTCTGCTCCTGTTCTAAACAGCGCATAGTCTTCCTCCTTGACATCCACACCACATTCCCTGGCTTCTCCCTGTTTCCTCACTGTAGGAACTTGTTCCCTCCTCCCATAATTCCATCTTGGCCGCAGTTTTACTCCCATTACCCCCTGCCTCCCAGGGTCACCTCAAAAGTGGAGATGTCCAACCGTCCACAGCCTGTCAGACCCAGATCTCTTCCCCTTTTCTCTCCTCCTTTCACTCTCAGCTTCTTCAATTCCTAAGTCCTGGTCCCCCTGAACATACACATTTAACTGATGTTTTTTTCTCCCATCTCAGGAAGTCAATATTTCATCACTGTCACTTTCCAGATTCCCTTCCTACTGGATTCCTACTCCTCTAATCCATCCTATCCTCTTCCTCATGTCCAATTTTTGTTCTGTTGCACAGAAGCCTCTTTGGCATGGAAAGAGCACTATTAACAACAAAGAGGCTTCACACTGTCTCCAGTGCCTATTTACCAACATCTCCCCAAATTGCAGGGAAGTCCCTTCATCCTGACAGCTCCAAAACAGTGCAGAACTACAGCACAAGAAAACTGAAAAGCATTCAGGGACCAAACTCTGCATATGCTTCTTGAAAATTCGTAAGATCTGGCATATTGGGAGGAAAATTATAAGCCAGATATATCTAGGTTGGGGGCAAAAAAAGGTTCACGACTCAAGGAAGATTCTCTCCTGAATTTCAATGGTGCCTCCACATCCCAGGGCAGAAGACTTTCTCACAGGTCTTTTAAGAATGATTTTATTCATTCAAAATTGATACAGGAAAAGCAATACATTTCTTGACCTTGCTGCTGGAAAGATATGATGCTGCTTCAAGCAGATAATAAGGAAGGAAAACTCCAGACCAAGTAGCTAAAATGTAGCATAAGTAATGAAAAGTCACACGGTTTAGTGAATAGACCACTGGGCTGAATCTCTGTAGATAAATTACTGTGTGATTGTGGGCAAACTATTTCAAGGCTGTCCTAATATCATCTGTCTGGAAGGCTATGGAGGACTCTACTAATAGCTCTGTAATTAGTTAATTAGAATAAAAGAAGATGATCTGCTCATTTGAAATATGAAATAATAATTCAGTTTCAAGAAGTATAGGGCATTTGGGAGCCATTTTATGAACCAGATTTATAGTGGGAAGAAGCATTGAACTGGGGGAACTGCTCCGATGCCACCACTGTGCCCTCTGGAGCCCCTGAGTTCTACCAAGTCCCAGAGAGTTCAGCTCTATCCCTGAGAGCACCGTCTGTGGGGAGTCCCATGTGCCACAGGCACAAAGCGCCAGAGTTAGGCCTGGCACAAACCAAGTGAGTCCAAGTTCTTCAAATACACTCCACAGTGTGTTAGGGGAACATAGGCATCTAGCACACCCCCAGAAATACAAATCTTAACTCAAATCAACTTTACTGTGGCATTGCCACGCTGGGGATGTGAACTGAGGAAACTGCTGTCCTGCTTTTTTCTTTTTTTTTTTTTTTTTTTTTTTTTAATGATTGATGATAGCATCAGAGGAACGAGAAGTATGGACTAAATAAACTTCTTTTAAAACAGCTATGTCCATTTTAACCATGACTCCAACACAGAAAACAGGAAAGCCTTCTGAAAGTTGCAGTGGCCTTGACTGGAGGAGAAAATAAGCACTGAACAGCAGGTTGGATTACGTGATGCTCGTCATGTTTGTTTTGCAGATTTTCATTATTTGCTTCTTTTCTGTGTGGTAGTGGAAACTTCATTTGCACAAAAAAATTGTGTGGAGGCTTATGAAAAATCTGATAAAATTTTAATGAACCATTTTTCATAATGCTTCTTGGTTTAATTTGGGGAGCTGTTCTTCAGATTGGCCTGTTTACCTGGATGACTTCATTCACCTCTCTTGAAAACAGTTTACTTTCTTTAGCCATAATTAAAACCCAAACGTTTTGCATACTAACTGTGTTAACATAAACACCATTCTGAAATGGTACTACAGCAGACATCTGGATTATTGCCATTCATTTTGATTTCTCTGTTAATGAGCTAGAATAGAATTTAATTTGTTCAGTAAGACTCAAGAGAAAGTATTCCCTCTTGAGACATGCTAAATCCATAGCACATTCCAGCTGGAAAACAAATTAAAAGAATTTTTAATACATGTGAAGGTATTCTTTTTTCCTGGATTCATTTCTGATACTAAATGAAACTTTAGGAATCGTGAGGCCTTGCATATTGAAATTTGGACTCGACGATCTCCTTAAATTCCTTACAGATTGAATCATCTTATGATTTCAAAGTATACCTGTTCCTGAGGTTCATCTATGTCATTCTTTGAATCACTGAATCAATGTCACTCACTCACGTGCAAGACCACATGGAGCTCCTCAGGCCTGCAGCACAGGGAATAGTAGATTACAAAAGAATCTTAAATTAATTTTGGTTTATGGGCAGCCTCATGGAGGACAAACATAAAGGAAGAACATCACGGAGTGACATTTAATGCAAGAACTGTGTGAAGGACTATACCAAAGATTATGCCAGAGGACCAACTCACGGGCCCACGTATTTGAGTTTATGTGACAAAAACCCTTCTGGCGTTAAAGATTTTGTGGCTAGGAGGGACCCCTCTTCTTGATAACTGTATAATTATGATGCAGAATATGCTCACTTTGGTTACTCATTTAAAATGTTCAGGCAAAAACGATCAGGCAAAAATGGAGGAAAAGGCAAGTCCTCTGTAACTAACATCAAAAAAAGGTGGCCTCTCTCAGTATGTCCTTATCGGAATAAACATTTCAGATATCAATGGACTGTCCTCAAGACGAGCTGAGCTCTTAAAAAAGAAGCAGAACTGAAATGACCATAGAGGGACTTATGCAGTTCTAAACTCCACAACTGGAACATGAACTGAGCCTGAAGGAAGAAATGGACCTGTCTGAAATCAAAGGAGCAATTCAATAGCTGAGCTACTAGTTTACCAATTATTCCTTTCTATCCAAGAAAGGGATAATTCAGAGAACAAATTTTTATCTCTAATGTGAACATTAGAGAAGCATGGAAATTTGTAATTTTCCTAAACAGCTCACATGCCCCAAATCACACTATCCTTGACTACTAAAGAATAAAGTGAATAGCTTACATTAATGTATTTTTCTGTGAAATCTTCACATGAACAGTATTTTTTTAATGCTACTGGTGCAAATAAAAATACAAGCAGATGAGAAAAATAAATTAGTTTCAGGTGTAACTGCTGGCACAAAAAACTGATCCAGACAGCTTATTACTAATTGAGGAGTTCACAGCACATTATTTTCTCATTATACATGCAAGAGCATTCCCCAAAAGTATAAATCAGAAGTTTAAAAGCAGACATCAGTAGTTATAATTATCCACTCTTACAACAAGAAATGTTATCCTTTGCCAAGTTACCTACTCTAAAAAAACATAACCAAAATCTTACTGCCAGAACACCTGGACTTTTTATCCAAAATTTCTTCAGAACACTGGATTATCCTTAGTCAGGACAGAAATTCAGCAAACTCTTTGTTTCACTCCCTCCTGGTGTTTCAAGCAGACTTTTCTTCTATGCTCCTCCTCTCATACAGAAATGCTACATCAGTGATAAAAAAAAAAGAAGGCATTTGGTTTTGGCAGGACTCCAACAAAAGGAGGAGAAAATGTGGTGCCTGTGAAGTTTTTATTAAGGTATTCAATGATGCCATACTGACAGTCCACTTCAGATACGCAGAGGGAAACAGCTGGGGAACTACCATCAAGAATCCTGGTCAATGGATGCAGTTTCTTCCACAGTCGAACCTATGGACACTGGTATCCAGGAGCTTATTTCTATTTTCCATTACAGCGTCCTGGGTTATATCAAAGTCAAAGTAGCCATATTCTGGCAACTGCAGTTTATATGAATTTCTAGTGAGCAAAACTGGAAATACACTTTCTCTGGAAGAAAGACTGATGTACGCTGAGCCAAATTAGATCTGGACAGTTGGTGGTTATTTTTTAGCAATCCCAAGAAGATAGGCTGCAGGAGATAGCAGCATGAGAGAACTGGAATATGTTCTACCTCATTAACCGAGCCTCTTATTAAGACTCTATGGTGCCTCCTCCTAAACAGATACTTCTCCACTCCTGGGTGGGAGCCTAAAAGTGCATATTTCAATTTAATTAAAAAATCATTTTAATAACTTTGATCACAACCTTATTATTTACATAGCACCCAAACAGTTGCATCATGTTTGTATATTAAACAAAACCTGCTTTATATAAAGCCTACAAACTAAAGCCTGCAACTGAAAAAGACGTAGTAGCCCTGAAGTCAATAGGAACAGTCAAAGACTAAACACTTTAGGATTTAATATGCAAAGCAACTACATGGAAAAAGAAATGCTATAAAGAATCTTATTTTAAAATTACATTGAGAAGGTTAAACTTTTTTTTTTCTTAAACAGTATCTTAATACTGTAAAACTCCCTTGTTTTCTCATTATCTCTTGATAATAAATCATTATGTATGTATTGCTCCAGGAACACCCAGCAATTCACCTTTATGAAAGGAATTTCACTACTCTCAGCAGCAAGAGATTCATCTCAATCTCATTAAAGTCAGCAGACAGACTCCCATCAATTACTGGAAAATATCAAGCAAATAAAGAAAATAAAGGTTTTAGATCTGTGATATAGTCATAATTTATTGATCAGTGTGTGCAATTTTATATTTATACTGTTATACTTCCTAACCAAGTTTTATTCTTAATACTATTACAAAACTAAATGAAAAACAATACAGAAGTCAGGGTTTCATGTACTAGCTGCAGAACATGTGCTACATGACAGACAGAATCAGGGACCAAATCCAAACTTAAATTTCATACTAAAGGTTCTGTCAAAGTGGATTTTGTTTAGTCCCTAATCCAGATTAAGAGAAATAACTTCTGCATCCACCAAAAAGAAGGTAATTACATTCCCTTTTTAAAACAAAGAACTTGCACCACAGAGTTGAAGTATACGATGCAAAATATACGAAGGTGAATTGTTATCCACAGTGAGTGTGGGCAACACAAGCAGCAACAAATCCCGATGAAAGATACTTGGATGACACATCAGAAAACACTTTCATAATGACAGTATGAGACTCGAACAAAGTACTTAGGGAAATTTCACCATCCACCATCTCCACCACTGTATTTTTATATATATTTATTTAAGAACTGGTTAGACAAACATCTGTCAGGAGTGGTTTAGCTATAGTTTGATCTCGCCTTGCAGCAGCAGAAAAGTATTAGGTGACCTCTCCAAGTCCTCTCCCAGTCCTTTCTCTACAATTTCATACTGCTCTTTAATTTCTGTCACTTAGACAAGTATTCTGGACACAACACAGTATTTTTCTTAAGATATCCAATGTTCTTTATGAATTTCAATTGCTAATAAAGGAAATAATAACAAACAACGGAGAATGAGTACATCAGCCAACAAATATACATCTTGAGTTTGTTCAGGCACCAATATTCATTCCTGAACACTTTAACCGAGAGCAGTCACTGCCTTATAAATATATGCTCCACCACATCATATTATAAAGTGTCCTAGAATTAATTTACCTTAGAAAAATGTCTCCCTGTGGCCTTTGTGCATACGTATTTCCTTTCAAATAACAGATCTCTCAAATACGATAGCAGTTCTAGAATAAGGATAATTATTTTTAAAAGCTGTTCATATCTATTTTTTTTTCTTCTGTAAAAAAAAAAAATAAAAGGGGTGATTTTTAAAATTCTTGTTGATAAGGGCTTGGCAGTTACATACTCCCTGTAGCTATTGCCTTTCATCTAAAATACTAATCAACTGACAGAACCAGATATGGCAAAACCCCTCACATCCAGGCTCAACCCTTCACTCAGTGTCAGGGCAAAGTCACTTGCAATGTCCAAGGATTATTTCTATGGTCCTGTCAGCGTTACAGACTAAAATGACGAACACACTGTCATTTTATAAGCATTTTAAATTTAGTACCTTACAGTGCTCATTTAAAGATGTCATTTTAAACATCTATGAAATAAAAATAAAAGAGCAGTAAACATTTCAGAAAGACAATTCCTTACCGCAAACAGTCATTGACCTAAGCCTAAGTCTCACATTCAGTACACCCTGAAACTGGTAAAAATTCAAATAATAATAAAAAAAAGGAAGTTAATTGAAACAGTCTGCTACCAAACATTGGAACTATCAAAAAACCAGGCAAATGCAAAAAGCAAAAAATTAACTGGCCTCCTACAAAAAAGCAAGAATACAGAAGGTAGTAATTGTCTTCACGGTTGTCTCGTACTTGAATTATTCATAATAGACCAAAAAAACTTGTAGCGACTCAAAAATAAAATTTGGTACACATAAAGAATTGAACATTTGAATGTTTAATAATGTATTGATCTTGAACACAATAGTATTGAATAAAAATTCATGCATAAAAACATGACAGCCTTGTACTGCATTTCTTTTCAGGTAATTTTAATAGTTTCAAATAGCTTTTTATACAGTTGTAGGATGTAAGATATTTGAGACACAAGCATAAAAGTTTTGAAAAATGTGCAAATAAAAGATGGGAGAAACAAGCAGGGATTTTTTATTGTTTTTAGAAACAAAAGCCAATTTGGTTTGACATCTGCCATGGACTCTGCTCTGAGCAGGATGGTTGGACTACTTGATCTTAAGAGGTCCCTTCCAACCTCAACAATCCTGTGATTCTGAAATTATGATTAAAGTTGCCTATTCTACCAAAGATCCCCAAATTAATTCTGAAATGCAGTAACACTGAGATATTACATATATATATATATATTCAGTTGTAGCAGCAGATATACTTAGGAGTTCCTGTGGTTCAAGAGAGAACACATCTTTAGCCTTAGCATTAATAAGGTGTCGTGGTTTTGACCGAATTGACCAACCAGAACGA